>APFE031419028.1:18575-51784 GCA_000404065.3 Pinus taeda | reverse complement strand
ATTACTAATAGTAATTTTTAAAGTCCAGGTGTATGATAACCCATGGTATTGACCCATGGTAATACCATGGTATTCATGTGAGCATAGACTATTTAAAGGGGAAATTCTATCATCTTAGATCCATCCTAATTCTAGGTCTACCAAGTGCTCAGAGGGATAAATAGATTTCATCCCTCTAAGAGTGGTAGGTGTGGAGTTAAGATGGATATAGGTTGGTTTTTATGATAATGAATATATTAAATAGACTTAGGAAGTTATATTGTAAAAACATATTAAGGTGAATGGTTAAAGCTACATTTAGTCACTTCACAAAATTTAGTAAAAAATACCAATATCTCCATTAATATTGGTTTTAAACTTTTTCTGATTTAACAAAAAAAATTCAAAACAATGAAACCTTATCACTCTTTCCGCATCACCCTCACAGAAGATTTCTCGCCATTTTCCAAACATTCTCAATATGATATCTTCATGAAAAAGTTTAGGTACTGATGTTGGATTAGTTGTTTGAAAAATAATTTGGTTTGTACAACCTTTCATCTTCTGTGCTATTCTTGGTTTGTCCTAATGATCTATAGGGGTTGGAGCCACTGCACCATATTTTCCTAAAAAGTGGAGATTGTTCACCAAAAAAGAAATTAATCTACATGTCACAATGTTGTTAAAAATTGTGAGACCTATGAGGGTAGTGAATTATGCTATAGATTGGGAGAGACTTAATTAAATTTTATTATTTATCTGAAGATTTCCAATTAAAATAATAATAAATCTACAATTATATATTCATATATTGATTGGAAGGATTATCACAATGGTCACTTCTTTCAATTAGATTCCCTTCAAGCGCTTGGGATACCTAATAATTTCTTATATAATATAGTTGGGGCTTGCTACTTGTTGGCGTGTTGGGGTAAACAAACTTGATGTGTTTTTTCTTATCTTGCAGTTGGAGTCTATGGAATAAGAAAGAAATTTGATAACTTGAAAAGAGTGGTAGCTTGAAAAAAGTTGTAGAGAAAAGATTAATCTCTCCTACCTTGACAAAACTCTTTGTCAAAATCAACACCTACAAGAACTTTGTTGTGGAATATTATCAAAACTAATAGAAGGATATGAAAGAGTTATTGTAACAACCATGACAAACACGACCACTGAAACTCAAACATTGTTTATAGGAAGATAAAATTATGTTTTTTTTTTCAAACATGTATGTTAGTATATTACAGTTTAACGAATATGTTTTCTTATTATCATATATGGTTTCATACTTTAACAAAACTTTCTCCAAGACTTCACAATGTTTTATTATTTAGTAAAATATTTGCCAAGATCTTACAAGATTTTATAATTTAGTGAAAGATTCTCTATCACTGTACAAGATAATATAATATGGTGAGAGATTCGCCAAAAAAATTATATATACATATTATATTATTGATAAAGCACCTCCCATTTTTCCTATGTATCATGGGGATTATCCCATTTATTATACATATAAATTTTAGGGTGGTTCTTAAAATTTTCCCTGGTGTAAGCTCGACCAACCAATAGTGTGGACTCCAGAATCAGTGCGCAGACTAGAGGCATCAGAAGATAAAATTGCGCAAGCTGTGGAGCATTGGCTCAACCAGATAATAGGGGGATTTATCACTAAGTTTGTGATAGACACAACCATGATCTACAGTGAAGCAAAACGATGTTTTCTCAAGGGACCACGAGGTAAGTACATTAAATATTTGAATACCTACATTAAGATGTTGTTATGTGAAAAGAGGCTTATGCGAATACATTAATGTTTGGAATGACGTGGAGCGGAAAGATCTACAAAGGTAGCGAGGAATTAGCAAATAGTCCCTTAATTTCACCTTGGCGAGAGATCGAGGAAGAGCTCTCTCAGGTCTCTTCGAGAATTGCGGTCAGTTTGATAAGGCAGCCTATTCCGTAATTACCACCCCCACCCACGCCACCACACTTCACCTCCCTCACCTCCACCTCCACCCACTCCACCTCCGCCACCCCCGCAGTTTAGCATGGCAAGCGCGATCAAGCTACCCGTGTTCAGAGGAGTAGGGAATGAGGATCTGGACCAGTTATGGTTTGTGCTAAGAGCAGTGTGGGAAGTGAAACAAGTCACATATGACAACATTAAGAAAGCTACATTGGTGAGAACGTTGCAGGATCGCATGTTGACATGGTATATCAAGCACTCTAATGATCACCCAAATGTAGGAATAGTGGAGATCCAAAATGCATTGAACAAAGAATTTAGCCAGTCGAAATCAGAGACACAGTCAATCATTGGATTTAAAGAGATTGTGATGCTTCTAAAAGAGACCCCTTGGGATCTAGATCAGTGACTGAAGAGTACGATCTGCGAGGCTAATATGATGCTCATGGATGTGCAACATCGCGCATGGTTTTTGGCATCTCTAACGTTGCGCTTGAAGATGGCGCTGTCACAACAGAAACTTTCTACCAAGGCCGAAGCATTAGAAATGGTGATAAGGTTGCATGAGACACCAATACAGGATCCGGGGTTGGGAGTTCAACAGATCAACGCGCAACTACAGAATCTCTGCCTGGAAATGCAGAGCTTGAAGCAGGATAGGGCACCACGGCCAGAGGCACGCGAGGAAGTGTGGTGCATAAAATGCAAAGTTCAGGGCCATGACAAGCACCACTATCAGGCATTCACGAACTACTTGACAGGAGTGGGGCCAATGCTATTGAGACTAGAGGCACAGGCAGGGCCGGTGTGACACCCGTGCTATGATGCGCGATCTGTCAGGTAGGAGGAAAGCACACAATGGATAATTGTCATTTGTTGCAAAAGTATACACAGACTCCAGAACAATTGTTTTGTAATTTTTGTAGGTCGGTGGGTCACGATGAGCGTACGTGTCATAGCTATGAGTTAATGATGGATCAGACCCCAGCATATTAGATGTAGACAAAAATGTGAGCCCTCGATTCAATGGTGGGGATGGCGCATGCTGGATTTCAGGGGCGAGGTCAAGGACGATGAGGAATGGAGCCGGGAAGGGGCTGCAGACAGTTAATTTGTTACAATTGCGGAGGAACAGGGCACTGCGCCCATGATTGTACCAACCTAACAAGAGTATCCTATTCATACTGTGCTCAGTTCGATCATGAAGCAGTGGATTGTCCTATGTTGATCACACTGATGTGTGTGAAAGGGGTGCTCCAGCCTCTTCCGACTCAAAATATCCAAATGATGAGGTTTGAACCCCACGAGGAAGACCCAAATATGAACATGGTGCTCAGAAGTGGTGCGATCATAGGGGAGGATAAGGGGAAGCAGCCCAAGGAAGATACATGGGTTCACAAGGCTCCTACCAAGGAACTTAAATTTGACTTAGAACACGCAAAAGAGACGTTCATGGAAGCTAAGAAGAGCTTCGCGGAGGCCTCCATTTCAGGTAGTAAGGATCAACCAGAGCCATGGATGGATCCTTCTATGCTTACTACCTTTTGGGAGACATGCATGAAACTGCTACGCGACAATAAGGCAGTTAAGGGACTACAGGAGTTGATCACCAAGGGCACAGGGTTAGGGGAACCCTGCGTAGTCCGAAAACTGGGAAAGCATGCATTGAGCACCAGGAGGGAAATGAGATTGACGGTACAGATTGGTGAGTATGAAATGGATCAGGTAATCTTAGACCTGGGTTCGGACGAGAATGTATTACCAAAGAAGACATGGGAATGCATGGGTAGGCCTGCACTACAGTGGTCCCCTATTCAATTATGAATGGTGAAACAACAAAATATTTTGCCCATGGGAAGGTTGCAAAGGGTGACAGTTGATATCGCGTGAGCACACAGAGAGACTTTAAAGTAATAGAGATTGTCAATGATAACAATCCTTACCCCATGTTTCTAGGAATAGGCTGGGCCACTGATGTGAATGGGGTCATTAAGCTAAATAAGCAGAAGATGATATTTGAGAAAAATTCCCTATGCGTAGTAGTTCTGCTAGATCCAGCCGAAGGAGCGCGCTACACCAAACCTGTGCAAGACGATGAGCTAGATTTTATTTACCAGATAACGGTGCGAGACCAGGAGTGAGTGAATCTCACTGCAGATGGGAGAATCTCATGGGAGCATGACAGTTCCTATACTTTAGATTCAGACGAAGAAGTAGAACGCTGGTAGAACTGGCTACACGAAGTGACAATGCTAAATTGCAACATGATGATTAGATCACTACGTTACGTGACAACAGAGGCAAGGGAACTGCCAACCTATGATGGGGTGATAGCGGTGGATGAATTCCTGGACAAATTTGAAATCGCAGTACTGGAACAGCAGCGGTACGGTGCGATGGAATGGGCGTTGCACACAACACCTTCACAATGGTGGATTACACATCAGAAGACCATTGGAAACTAGCACAAATGTAGAAGACAAATGCACTTATGGTTTGGAAGTCCCCAACGTCGAATGAGAGTCGGGAAGCCAGGACGGAGCAGCTTGCGTGCCCACCTGTGTCGATGTGTTGTTCAAGAACATCCCAGACTAAGGATCGAAAATCAGAACCAAATGTGGCAGCAGTAAAAGCAACACACACCACAAATATTCCATGACAGAGCATTCAAAAAGCTATGTGGAATCATGAACAAAAATCACTAGGCAAGACGAACTGATTGGGACCTTCGCATACCAGCAGTTCGATGGGCCTATAGGGACAGAAGAAAAAACCGGAGCACTGAAATGACCCCAACATTGACGAGAAGAGATGAAACCATAAGAGTAGAGAAGAATCCCCATACCACAGCTCCCACAGTTGGGACAGTATGCGAGGTCTCAGGTAAAGGAATTATTTAGTTATAGGAATCCATTCGGTGAGGGAGCTTGAAACATTGTGAACTCGATGAAGATTGGGTACGGCTGAGAAAGAAGAGCATGACATTGGACAAAGAAATCAGAAAATTGGAAACCAAAGTCACGCAAGCATGCTGTGCTGAAAAAGTAAGCACGATGGGGCAAGGTCTAGCCAGCCATACTACTACATTAGAAGAAGTTGTGACCCTGCTACCATGGCTACGACCACACCTTACTAGAAAAAGTAAACAGGGGAGCGTACCATACAAAGAAGAGCGCAACGCACTAATGGACACAAGGGTAATTGATGGGTGCTCGTGGCCTAGGCTAGCAGGAAAATTGAAGTCTCACATCGGTGGTGCGGCCACCTGACTATCCGTAGGAAGCACAATCTCAGCGCCAGACTATAATAGAGTTTGTATGGGAGATGCGGGAGACGGAGGTTGTGTGTAGGATTGGGATGTCACAGGGGTCACGGCCACACATAAGGGGTTACGCTGCTGTGCGGGTAGGTTGGAAGGTGACCGTTGGTGTCACTGTTCATGACAAGAGGTCCAATTTAAGGTAAAAAGGAGTGGGTGGTGGGAAACTAAGACAATAATTAAGAATGAGATTTGGGGTGATCTGCCGCCAAGAAGGCATTAGTGATGCAGAAGTGGGGGGGAAGGTCGAATTCAAATTCAAAGGTCACTATAAAAACCCTAGGGTTAGCTCCAAGGAAACACTTGGTTGTTTGAGAATTGAGCAAGTACAGAGCATTGAGCACCGCGTACTCTTACCATCCTCAAGTATAAACACAATGATAGCTGCTAGAACAAGAGTGTGGTTTGCCGAAGTTACCATGGAGCCCTATATGGCCCATGAGGAGCATGGAGAGGTGGCAGCTTTGCCAAAAGTTCCAAAATCACCACACATGTCATGGCCATAGAAAAAAGGAAACGATGGGGCATTTTCGGGTATCCCCAAGAAGCCCGCAGTTTGGTAAATTGTCAATGGCGGAGAAGGGAAAAGCCATCACCATTGAAAAACGAAGGAGGAGGAAGACTTGCAGGCCTTGATCATCCAAATTGAGGTGCAAGACGATCAAGTGGAGGAATTCTCCCAAAAGCATTCCACGATGAAGTTACCTTCTTACATTCCCTTGTGGAAAGGGAAATCCAAGGTACAGAAAGACCTGGAGGCCACGAAGAGTGTGCTCTAGACCCCGCTCCTCCCCGATGATATAATGTTTGAAGGTCCGCTATTGGGACAAGTACCAACTATGAAGTTCGAATATTGGGACCTCGTGGATAGCGATAAGTTCCCACAGTTGGCCATAGAGAAGTTGATAAATAAAAAATGGTTGCGCAGTGTGGAGAAGGCTGGGTTTCTCCATCTGCGATGGATACCCCACTACCACCACGTGCCGGTCACCATTTTTGTCAGCAGGCAGATGTTGTGCCTAGTGCATGATGGGTATCTCTGGCTGGAGGAGCCACTTCCCATCATGACCAATCTAACTCACCGAATTTCTTGATTGCCAGTCAAAGGAAACAACGCTGCGGCCATAGCCAGAAAAAGCAACGACTTGGCCCTCGCAGAAGCTATGAAGGCCAAGCATAAACTAGAAAAGAGGAAGCGGGGGTACGCAATAGAAAGTATAAAAGACCAAGGGGTGTGCGTAACCACCCAGCTACTGGTTGGAAAGCTAATGAGGAAATGTCGCACTGACGAAGTACCAACATCTATGATTGCTTTGGCAAAGTAATGCGCAGAAGGGGTCCAGTTCAACTGGGTGTAGTTCCTATGTGATGAATTTTTGACAAATTGTAGGGAGGCCCAGGAGCAAGGTAAGACCTTCCACTATGTGTGGCCACTCTTATCCATCTCGTTGGTTGCAGGGGAGCTGTAGGCAGATAGTCAGTTTCCCACTACCGAGGGTGACCTGCCTGAAGCCGCAAGGTACACCTCGCTTTGGGCTACAAAAGACACAAATACGATTCACAAGAGAAAGGTGTTCTAGGTGTTCGTGGAGCTGAGCATTTGAACATGAATCAACTGCATTGTCCCCTACAGTTCATAACAGCTTGCAAACCATGACAGAATTCAAGGAAGATATGCATAACCTGTATATCCGAGCGTGCAAGGATCTAGCTCGAACATGGGTGAAGCTTCCATTCGTTGCAATGGATGATGTGATCTTCACAGTGATGGAGTCATGGCGTCCGGAGTGGCGTGCCCTGGACTTAGCGGAAATGGAGAAGATCGCAGCAAAACAACCAAAGAAGGTCACCAAGCTACGCCTTGTGCAACTAGCTGAGAGGAAGCGCTTGGAACAAGAAGCAGCCCACGACAGAAGGTGGATGATACAGCAGCAACAACATAGACGGCAGAAACTACAACCGCGCAATTGAGAAAGGCTGAGGAAGGCTAGGAGAGGTCCTCAAGGTAGCAGATCGGGGAAGTGGACAGGGAGGAGGACCGCGCGGACCTCAATACGACATCAACACAACTCAAGTGGCCACGCGATCGAGAGAAGACAACCCCTCGGAAGAAATGGAAAGCGACAAAGACGTCCATTGACCCAATCATGCTGACAGACGGTGATTCATTGGATATCAACAAAATGATTTGGGAAGTCGTGAAGGACGCACTCCAGGGATTGTAGATGGAGTAGAGCACTATTTTGAGGGCACTCAGCATGCAGCTACAAAGTTTATAGGTACAACACCCCCAAACAGGCTCAATGGCCCAGCATATCGGAGCAGGAACCGATGAGGTTGAATAGCCATTGTACGCCCATATGGGTAACACCTTCATCTTGCCCAAAGGCATGTTAGCAGCAACAAGCGAGGATGACCAGGCTGTGATGAGCAGCATGACAAGCGTCAGGTTGAAATTGGTTGCCCTGCCACGTGAAATACTCTACTAGCTACATTATGGGGTCATCACTGAACTCCGCCCCAGGGAAGGCCGAGCGATCTAGGTCCTGCATGAGCAGAAAATCAACATGGACCAGCTCAACATCCAGAGGGATGAGTTGGTGGCACAGGCTAGCGGATTGGAGCAGGAAATAGAGGATGCATGCAAGAGCATTCCAGAGTTGGCTGTGCCGGTAGAAGCGGAGCGGGTCCATAGATTGGCAGATGGAGTTTGCAAGGCCCAGGAGGAAATGGCAAAGGTTTAGTTGGAGCTGAACCTGCAAATCATCGAGCTGCAATTGAAGGCACAACCTTCCACACCCCCAGAAGTCAGAGAGCAGCACGCCCATGCTATCTAGATGGGGTTGGAACAAATTGGTTAGGCGACACAAGGGTTCACCGGGATGTTGGAACAAGCACTCACCATACTTACGCACCTCCCGGAAGACCCGAACCTATATCACCTAGAGACAGAGGTGCGCGAGTTGCAGCAAGAGTACGATAGTGTCCAGGGCACCATGCAGATGGTTGCCCTTACTCAACGACTTGCCAGACTACATCAGGCAAGGGCACTGAAGAACCGATTAGACACCACGCACCAAAAGGAAGCCCTGCTTAAAGCATGCATCCAACCATGGATCGATGAAGCGTTCATAGTCACAACTACCATTGAAGGGAAGCTCCTACAGATGCAGGAACTATATACAGTTGGATAGGAATGTGACCCTACTCATTGAAGTTCAGAGATACGCGTGCAACAAGTACAACAAGGGGTGAAACAGTGTGTTGCAGACACCCAAGCTGTGGGAGACTTGCTGCATGGACTTCGCGCAAAGATCACCGCACTAGTAGAGTGAATCGGGACAAGTCATGATGATTGTGTTGGGGGTCTGTTGGGCAGCAGATCCACCCATAGCATGTTTTTGGGGCTTGAAGCCCGAATTTTGGTTAAGTGTAATGTAAAGACCCCGTGAAATGCGGGCACGGAGTGCAAGAGTCTAGGGTTGTCCGCCCTAAGATAATGTAATTTAATGTATGGTAGGTCAGGCTACCCATGGTCCGCGGACCATGGGATTGTATAAATAGAGCGAGGCTCTAATTGTATTGGGTCATAGTGGTAGGTAGAGGCTCTGCAGCTGAGTGTGCAGAGGCCTAGTAGATTCCACAGCTGAGTGCGTAGGGCAGAGTCAGGTCTGTAACTGAACTTGAGTACTAATAAAGAGAATATTGATTCAGAATATTGTGCGTCTGTTGTAGATCTATATTTTTGTTTTCTGGTTATCTTATGAATTTATATTGTTTTCAAGTACTCACACTAATCTAAAAGTTGAACCAGTAATAAGAATATTGGGCCCACACAAACTAAGTTAAGCACTAATATAATAGCACAGTAAGGATCAGATCGTAATAATATGGTATTCACGAAGGTGTGCACGGGTTGTGAAGAATAGAAAGCTATGCGGAGTAGCGCAACGCATAGGATAGGAATGTGAACCTCCAGAACCCTCATCAAGACATCCCTAGGATGCGGAAACCTGGTCCCAGGACCCTCCCTTACTACTTTGGGTGAGACCTTAGTCCACGCTCCACAGATTGTTGTCGAAAGGGCCAGTATTACTGGGATTTGCTTGGCTAAACTCACTGCTGAACCTGGGTCAGGCCCCACATAGCCAAAATAATTTTTATTTTATTTTTAGTCAGTTAAATTGTTTATATTATGTTACACAACATATTATAGGCATTAGATCTTAGCTCAATGAAGGAATTACATATATCTCTCATACTAAAAAGTATTATTATTTTTGTTTCTTAATTTCAACTACTTTATGTCATATTGGGACGGGGTCCCCTGAGTCAAATTTTGTTAAAATATTGTAATTCTTTTCATTTTGAGGAGCAGAGTGTGAGTAGTGCAGGTCAAATAGGAGTCAAGGGGTTTTAGGAAGGTCATAACCCCTTATATTTTGGTATTGTTTTGAGATCTGCCCATGGTTTGCAAACCATGGTAATGTAATAGAGAAGGATATATAGAGGCATGTCTTAGCAAGTCTAAAGCAATTAGTTAATGGATGATATGATATGATTTTGGGTCTGTAAGTTTAGATATTTTTGTGTTTTGAGTGAAGGGGAAGGCTCCTATAGCTGAGTGTTCGGTGACCTTTGTAAGTCCGTAGTTGAGTGCATGAGCCCCTATAGCTATGTGCGCAGGGTTTAGAAAAGTTGTAAAGGAATATCTAAAGTAATAGAAAAATATTTGAAGCAAATCCATGTCTATTTTTATGCAGTGTGTATTTTCTATATTTACGTGCAACTGAAGGATATTTATCTTAATTACTCTATGAAGATCCAGATCAACTGTTAGATGTTACTTTATGTGTGATTAGATAGTTACATGAAGCTTATAGCTTTCTTTAACTAAAAATCATCTAAGTTTCATGAATAAGGGTTCGCGAAGGTCATATCTAAACTAAAACTGTAGAATTCACCTTAAATCACATCACATAGCCTTCTAGATGTAGAAGCCTAGTTCTAGCATCCCCCAATACTACCTCAGGTGAGGTTGCAGCCTCCTTTATGTGGGTTGTTTCTGAAAGGGCCAGTAGTGGAGGGTTTTTTTGGATAGCACAACTAACTCTAAACCTGGGTCCAAGCCCCCTCAAGACAACAAATGGTTCTGTTTCTAGGACTGAGATCTATCTCAATGATGTGTGATGTGGCATAAGTGGATGCAGACTTAGAAGGAAATTGAAAAGTGTCTTGATCAAAAGCTTCATGATTTTGTAGGCCAAGAGCATAGGAATCCTTGCTTATCAAAAGAAAATTGGTTACAAAGGTATCTTTACACAGAAGTAGATGAATTTTTCTTTTCATCGTTCCCTTGCAAGTTATATGGGTGGTTGTCCAAATTAGCAGATAGCTAACCTACTTGTAAGAGTAACAATCCCATTATGTGGACTCCAGAACTTGTCAGACGCCTTGAAATATCTGATTATAAGGTTGCGAGGGTTGTCTATTATTGGATTGATAGTATCTTGGGTGGTTTCATCACTAAATTTACAATAGATACATCTGTGTGTTATAGTGAAGTTGAACGATGATTCTTCAAGTTTTTGAGAGGTAAGTACCTGAAATCGCTAAAAACTTGGATTAAAATGCTTTTGTGCAAAAATAAGGTTTTTCCTTTACCTTAATTTTTAAGAGGGGTCGAACTAGATCTACACAAAGTGCAAAGCAATTCAAAGTAGATCAAGACAAATTTTTCAAAAGTGAATACATTCCCTTATTGGGAGAGTCGAAAAGTGAAGAAGAGCGAAGTGGCCTAGTACACCTAGAGGTGTGGCACAGACTATAGATCAGCTTACTTCTGGAATTCAAAATCTAACCAATCCACCTCCACCCTAACCTCCACCTCATACACCTACACCTCCACGTCCACTATTCAATATGGAAAATACGACAAAAATGCATGTATTAAGGGGTCAGGGATCAGAGGATACTGAACAATTTTGGTTCATCGCAAAAGATGTGTGGAAAGCATAGTTGATCAATGATGATGATATAAATAAAGAGCAGTTGGTTACATCACTATAGGACAGGGCACTTACCTGGTATATCAGATACAACACGACTCACCCGACTGCTTCATTTGTTAATACGAAGGATGTGCTAAACGCGGAATCTATGAAGAAGAACTCGAAAGCTCAATGTGCGACTTAGATTAAGGAGATTAAGAAAAAGGTTAATGAATATGCATGGGATATAGATCAATGACGGAAGTGTTTACTAAGTCAAGCTAACCTTCAGATATCATATGAACAACATAATGACTAGTACATAGCTTCACTATTACCACACTTAAGGTTACCATTATCTTAGCAGAAGATTGGGTCTCAAGTAGAAGATTGGGTCTTAGGCCGAAGCATTGGAAATCACAATGAAGTTAGAAGCTTTTCCAATCCAAGATACGAATGTAGGAGTTTAGCAGATCGAGGCGTAGTTAGCAAGCCTGCATACGGAGTTGTAGGATCTGAAGAAGGGAAAGGAGGTTAAGTCAGAGACACATTTTGAATTTTGGTGTACAAAATGCAAGGTTGAAGGTCATCATAAGGACCAATGCCTCGTATTGCAGGATTATATAGATACGGGAGGTCCTAACCCACTAAAACCAGAATCTTTCGTTGGATCAAGGACTGATGCAATTACCTAGTGTATTATTTTCTAAGTTTCACTACAACATTCAATCAATAATTGCTCCTTATTACCAAAGTTTATATAGTCTCCAAAGCAACATTTTTGTAACTTTTGTAAATAAATTGGTTATGATGAGAGGAATTTTCAAAGCTATGAACTAATGATGGACATAACTTTGATGTATAGGATTCACGTTGAAAACCAAGTGCAAAACAACCAAGGCTCAACTACATCTTGAGGAGGATTTCAAGGAGGGGGAAGAGGATGAGGAAGCCAAGGAGCTGGAAGAGGTTGGGGCCATATAATTTTTTACAACTATGGATAACCAGGAAATTTTGCATGAGACTATCAGAATCCATCACACCCTTCATGCCAGTACTGTCATTAGTTTGATTATGTTATAGAAGATTGTGTGATCCTAACAACGAAGTTGTACGATAAGAAGACCCAACAACCGACACATAATATTCAAATGATGAGATCTGAGCCACGCAAAGAGGATCCCAATGTAAACATAGTCATGGAAAGTGGGGTACCCACTAGTGAAGACAAGGTTGAAGGAAAACAACCAGATTCAAAGTCATGGTTCGAAAAAGATGGTGAAAAGAATGTTGGGTTTGTTTTACATAAAGAGAAAGAGACATTCATGGAGGCAAGAAAGAATTTTATGAGTCCAAGTGCTCCTACATCTTAGAACCTGATGCTGGTAGCCTCGCAAAAGGAGAAACATGAAAATGCTATTGGAACCCAAGAGTTAGATCCCACAGTGTTGAAATCATTTCTACAGACATGTATGAAGTTAGTACAGGATCAAAAGGTAGTAGAGGGATTGCAAGAGCTGATAGATAATTGCACCAACAAGGATAAGCCATTACCAAGACAATGCATAGTTAATAGGGTGAACCAAAGCAAGAAAAGAGTATGCCATATCACCCCCTGGCGAATGGAACTATGGAAGCTTTCAACAAGATCTTGGAGAATTCCCTACAAAGGTATGCAATGTTAATAGGAATGATTGGGATATATGCATACCAGTAGTCTATGGGCTTATAGGACTACCTATAAGAAATTGACTGTGCAAACACCCTTTCGACTGGTTTACGGATAAGAAGCACTAATGCCGATGGAGTACATAGTGCCCATCCTAAGAATTGCATAAATAACCGAGATGGAAGATCACGACATCATGGAGGAATGCCTCGTGCAATTGATAGCATTAGAGGAAGACTTCTTTTTGGTTGGCTACCATCAGTAGGTACAAAAAGCTATAAAAAAGGCATGGCACGACCGACACATCAAGCAACGCACCTTAAAAAATGGTGATTTGGTACTAATTTATGACAACAAGTTTACCAAGCTTTTTGGAAAGTTCCAAATGCAATGGATGGGACATATATCATTAAGGACATTTCAGATGGTGGCACAGTTTAGCTCGCAAAGCTGAATGGGGAAGTATTTCTGGGCAAGATTAATGGGAGTAGGCTAAAGGCTTATAGGGTTGATCTCACCCCTTTGCAATGACTACATGGATGTAGGAAAGTCTTAGCGCTTCTTGCAGTTGAAAGAAAGTGCAGAACTATAAACTACACTGCAAGGAAAATTTTGTAGAAAAAGGAAGGCGGTGCAATGTGTTGGAAGAATGTGTAGATGGAAGTTGTGATGCGGTAGTTGCACCACAAGGAGGATTGTCACACACCTTGCTCAAAACATGACCATTGGAACAACTACAATTTATTTGACAGCTATTTTTTTGTTAAAAGGGGAGGGGAAGTGCATTTAAGACACAAATCTGGGAGGATCTACCACCAAAATCGCATTTATGAGCAAGATTTATGGGGGAATGGACAATTTGAATTCAAATCGAGTTATAAATATTACATCCCACACCACACTTGACCACTTTGCTTCTTGAGCAATTGTTATGTGTTGTTGCTCTGAAAGAGCCGAGTGAATTGTGTATGTCCAATTATCTGAGTTGGGCAGAAGTTGAGCAAGAATTCTTGAAGAGAATGGGGTAGGAAATATCTTGACTGCAACACCACCAGTCCCTGCTACAAAACAAACATCACTAAAGCCAAAACCTACTACCTCCACAAAAGGAGAGAAAAATCATAAAAAGCCACATTAAGCCCTGGTTTGACAATCTCTGTGAAAATTCCCTATTAAACATAGACAGAAGGGTTGTATGGATAAGAAAAAGAAACCTATGGATCCCCAGGACTTGCACGAAGAAGAAATGAATATGAGAATTGAATATATCAGTGCAGAGGGCGCAGAGCCAATTTCTCAGCTGCCGCTGTATATACCCCTGAGGAAACCAACTGCCAAAGTAACTAGGGACCCAGACTCTTTGAAATTCAAGGTATTCACGCCATTACTATCAGAGGAAGTACCTATTGAGGGTGACTTGTTGGCCCATGTACCATTTATGAAGATGGAGGATTGGGATTTGGGCGATCATGATAAATTTCCACAATTAGAACCTAATAAGTACTTGAAATTGGACTAATATGAGGAGGCGGGCATCACAAGGCTTGAAGCGATGAAGTGGGTGATTGACATTGAGAATGTATGGTTTCTCAACATGTTATACATCCCACATTTTAGCTACAATATTATTAACCATATGTGTGCACCAATTGTTGGCACTGGTTCATGATGGGTGCCTCTAGTTGGGAGGGCCCATCCCAATTGATGATATGTTGATCTACAAAATCACAATGCTACCATATCAGGGAATGAACCCCACAAACTCTTTTGTGGGAAAGTAACAGGAGAAAAGGCACGTGGACCAGATGAAGAGTGACTTCGAGCTGGTGAAGAAGTCGTTGGGATATGCCATTAGTTCTATGTCAGATGAAGCTATGTGGTTTGCTGCACAGATATTGGTAGGAAACATTATAAGGAAGCTTCATGCCGAGGAAGTATTGACACCAGTGGTATCCTTAGCTGCACAGTGTAGCCAAGGGATCCAATTCAATTAGGAAAAGTACCTCTACTAATAATTCTTGAATGATTGTTGCAAAGACGAAGAGGAAGGAAAAGTGTTCCACTATGCGTGGCTAATGTTATTGATTGCACCGATAGTTTGGAGGATTCCAAAGGATTCCTAGTTCCCAACGACATATCCAGAATTGTGCGAGGCTGCAAAATTTTCCTCGCTATGGGCAACGAAGGACCTTGACCATGTCATTGAAAACAAGATGTTCTATGTACTGTTTGAATTAGAATTGCGTATGGTGATTAACCAGAAACCACTATTTTCACCCACTCTGTTCAAAGAATATTAACACATTGCATATTTTAAGGCCAATTTCCATCACGTATACATCCACAGGAGGTACATTCTATCAAATAAATGGACGACGTTGCCGTTTTTGGTCACCGAAGATGATATCACGTACTTAGTCCTTAAGTGGCTGATTAACTGGCTTCTTCCAATGGATGTTCTTGAGGGTATCACAGGGACTAGTGTCAAAGGCGCAGCAGGCACAAGTAAAGAAGCATAGAAGGAAGATAAGAAGGTGACCATCAATCTAGAGAAAAATACGTGTAGGAACCAAAGGGTGAGCATGACAAAGAGCAGCATACTGAAGAACTGGATTAGGGTACTAAAGACCCCTTTGTAGACCCAGAGAAAGTTGGTTTTCCTTTTATTCTTAAACGGCAACAAAATTCAGGTGCGGGAGGTGCACACAAGAAGCACAAGTCTGATAAGATTGTCAGTACAATAGCCATGGTCCTCACTAAGGGGGACCTTGATGAGATTGGAGATACTATTTGGACTACGAGAGAATATATTTGGGGCCATATTGAAGATCAATACTAGTCTGCTTTGTCAAAGGTCCAAGCAGGACTCACAAAGTTGCAAGTTCAGGCACACCAGGTTCAAACAAGCATAGTTCAAGCAAGCCAGTTTCAAGCGAGCATGAAGCTAATGAAATCAGGTAGTGTGTAGTCAGTCCTCACCTCAAAGATCTATGTTGTACCCCTACCTAATGGATCCTTATATTTGAATTTTACAGAACGCAAGAGTGCCTAGCTGCACAAAGACATAAGTATTAATTTCACAACGCTCCCCTTCTCCACATTGCATGAGCTACACCAAGGTGTAGCATATGAGCTTAAGGTGTGAGAGAAATGGGCTCTCATGGTGATCAAGGGTGCACAAATCGCTATTCAACAAATGTGTGATGGAAATGACAGAGCTCTCCAGGACCGTGATGAGGCAGTTTCAAGAAGGGCATAGTTGGATCATGCCATTTCAAGAGTATCCAACGAGCTCCCCGAGCTCCAAATTCAATCGGAGGCCACTTGTAAAGATAAATTGTAGAAATTGGCAGATGCGTTCAGAGAACCAAAGGCGCAGGTGGATAGAGTTTGTTTCAATCTGCAACTCCAAATTATTGAGCTTCAATTGAAGTTTTAACCCACTAGGCCACTAGAGATCGAAGAGCAGTGTGAGGCTGCCATCAAAAATGATAGAGGGAAGCTCGATGCTGCAATCAAGGAGTGTAGCCAGTTGTTTGACAAAGCTCTGGAACTGTGGGCTTCGCTACAAGAGGACTCACAGGTGAAAATGATCGAAGTTTCCATTTAGGATAAGCAGTTGCAGTATGATGAGATAAAGACAACGACGCATACCTTAGCCCCTATGAAACATTTTGCTCGATTGA
This sequence comes from Pinus taeda, assembly GCA_000404065.3. Classification (NCBI taxonomy): domain Eukaryota; kingdom Viridiplantae; phylum Streptophyta; class Pinopsida; order Pinales; family Pinaceae; genus Pinus; species Pinus taeda. The sequence continues at coordinate 35,172 of APFE031419028.1, read as the reverse complement.
GAAAGGGGACTTCCCTACATGGACAGATCGAGGAGCTGTAGAAGAAGATGTAGATCATCACTACATGAATGCATCCCTGGGAGGAAGAAGCAGGGTAGCTCTCACAGACTGTGGAAGGCACGCTTAAGAGTATGCAACAGACATAGTGAACCATCGATTTAGGAATAGACCGGCCAACTACAAAAACATTGGTTGAAGAAGTTTGACAGGAAACTGTTCAATGCATGAAGGCACTTCACCTAGTGAATTTTTCATTCAACGGCCTGGAAACAAATATTCAGATAATACCAGTGGAGTGATTCAAGGATGAGTCACATAATTGTGTTGGGATCCTGTTGCGATGAGGTCCTCTGGGTCAGATTTTGTTAAAATATTGTAAATATCTACATTTTGAGGAGTGAAGCATGAGTAATTCAGGTCAAATAGGAGTCAAGGGGTTTTAGGAAGGTCAACCCCTTATATTTTGGTATTGTCTTGAGATACACCCATGGTTTGCGAACCATGGTATTGTAATAGAGAAGGATATATAAAGGCATGTCTTAGCAAGTCTAAGGAAATCAATTAATGGATGTTATGATATGATTTTGGGTATGTAAGTATAGATATTTTTGTATTTTGGGTGAATGGGAAGGCTCATGCAGTTGAGTGTGTGGATACCTCAGTAAGTCCGCAACTTAGTGCATGGGCCCCTGCAGCTGTGTGCACAGGGGTTGGAAGATCTATAAAGGAAGATTTGAAGTAATAGAAAGATATTTGAAGCAAATATGTGTCTATTTTTATGCACTGTGTATTTTCTATATTTACGCGCAACTAAAGGATATCTATCTGTATTTTATGTTAATTTCTCCACGAAGATCTGGATCAATTGTTAGATGTTACTCTATGCATGATTACATAGTTACACGTACCTTATAACTTTCTTTAACTGAAAATCATCTAAGTTTCATGAATAAGGGTTCGTGAAGGTCAGATCTGAGCCAAAATTGTAGAAAGTGCCTTAAACCACATCACATAGCCTTATGGATGTAGAAGCTTGCTTATAGCATCCCCCAATATTGCCTCAAGTAAGACTGCAACCTGTGCTATGAGTGTTGTTGTTGAAAGGGCCGATAGTGTAGGGTTTTTTTGGTTAGTGTAGCTAACTCTGAACCTGGGTCCAAGCCCCTTCAAGCCAACATCTCACTATATAATGTCTGGTGTAAAATAAAGGTGAAATTTGAAGTATCTTATTTATGGTCGACATTGATTATTTTTTTTAAGTAATGTTATGCACATCATCTCTGGCATATACATATATTATCTGACACACACACACATAGATATATATTTTAATTTTTTTAATGTAACGTTATGTGACAAAATCTCCCTTATGTACTAGGGTGTAGAGTGCCTCTTGGAGCAATTAAATGAAAACTAAAACCACCTACAAGTGAAAAAATAAGTTAAATTAAAAATTATGTCATGATTTGCAACACTTTAAGTCCTTTGAATGTAGACTACTTTAAATAGCTCAAATTCTCTCTTGGATGAATGGTGCAAAGTCTTACGCATTGGATTTGTTCATGGACCACTTTGCACATCAATCTTGCAATATCTATTTCCAACAATTCGATGGGATTGTCCCAATTCATCCTCTTTTAGATCTGGTTTGGACTATCATGTCATTCAAAACAAACTCGAACCTTTCGTTCCATTGAAGAGATCCAATCTAGAGATTGGTAAAATGAATTTAGCTCAATTACTAGCAATCATTTTTCTGCAATTACATTCCATTGCAGGTCCATTAAATTGACTTTAATCGAAATATCCAATTCTAATTCTAATTACATGTTCGATATAAGTCAAATTTTCATTTATCACTATAATGTACAATATTTCTTGGTTCAGATTGGTTTTCTCATGTTCTGCATATCCCAACAAAATTTTGTTCTCCCCTTCCACGCATGGGAAGGCGAGATTGTATTTGTTTTGGTCTACATCTTGACCAAACTAAAATCGTCCTGTCACTCCTGTATAAGTATTCCAATGAAGCACTTTATATAGATCCAATGCCCCAATGTTCAAGATCATTGTCTCATTTCGTCAATCCTTAACCTGTAAAAACAAATTAATCTTATAATGAGAAGCATCATAAAAAATAGAATTATTATACAAAGGTAGGAAGATTTGTAGCTTTAAAACTACAATAAATATTAGGATTTTGTGGCATGGTTGTGCCTCGGCTATCTCCATGATTTGATTATTTCGTTAGATTCAAAATTTTACTCATTAATGGATCATAGATTCATGGAGTCAAAATTCATTGTGGGATAATTGTCAAACCTCTGACTTGGATGGTTGTCATTATACTTGATCATACAAGAGTTAGCTTTATATCCATGGTCCATGGTTGAGTAAAAACCCCAAAAAGTGTGGAGAAAAAAAAGAATCAGGAAAATTTACTTAGGGTTACAAGGATTTGGAATCAACAATTTATCCACAATTTGTTGCTTTAAGCCATGGATCTCTTGTTGAAAATGTTCTTCTTATAGTTGGAAGTAGGATTCAAATTGTATAGGTTATATTATAAAAAGTAGGTTGTCGAATGGAGTGGATGATATGCTCCTTCCAAATGGTAATGAAGAGGTGAAAAGGTTTCCTCGAGGCGAACGTAAATTGGCCCTCAAGTATGTAATTACCCATCTTGAATTAAAGGGAGCATAGGGATACTAGCATGCATATGATGCATGCATATGTATTCCAAATCTAAGATCTAATGGAATAAAATTTTTGCATGCACAAAATCGGGATACAATCTTCAATCAAGTCTAGTTCAACGAAGTTTTAGCAATCCAAGGAAAATTCATACAGTTTTGAGGAGCCCAAATGTTGGATACTCGTGATGTTGTAATCAACACATGCTTCTTTTCTAATATATTTATTTTGAACAAAATGAACTGAGGGTTACATAGTTATTATGGGACAAGCATTCTAAAACTAGATCTTGTTGGCATTGATGTGTGTTCCAGTGTTGTAGATGTGTTTTTGTTTGGCATTGATGTTAACCTGGTTGCTTGGGTTGCAGGTGAGTTGGTTATGCATGTGTATGTGTGCTGTAAGTGGATTTTGTATGGATGATATGTAGATTGTCCTTGCCATGTCTACTATCTTGGACTAGCTCGGAGATGTGATGATATCCTTGATCATGTTGCTACATATAGGTGTTGGTGGCTGTTATAGGAGTTAGAGTTGAGGAGCCTTTCTGATTAGGTATCCATGTCCAGGATTGGGTATCTCATGTTGATGATGTTATAAATGGGGCTTGGAGAGGATATATAAGTGTCAGTGAATGCTTAAGACAGTTGTACAGGCGTTGGAGGATGTGTGACATGTTATGGAGTCACATATTGATGGCAGAGTCATTGTGGAGCACTTTGATGGTCTAGGTGTTAGTATGGTTATTGGTTGCTCATCCAAGTCAACCTAGTTTAACTTATGATGATGATAGTGATGTGGCAGTGATTTGGTGAAGTGTTGCAGAGTTCTCAATGACTTCCAGAGGTCCTATAGAGGCTTTTCAAACTCTGGAAGAAGTTTGGGAAGATTCTGACCTGAGGAAAGATGACTTTGACCATCCTCTGCCTCAGTCGCATGGATGATGGGTCACAAGAGCGAATGAAACTATCCAGTCATTGGGAGATAGGCTAGTGGTAGCGACTAAAGAGCTGTAGTTGAATTTAGCCTGTGATGTGCATGCGATCGAGATTTTTCACAAGATTTTCTCTACATTCCTCACACAACTCAGCTAATTTTGGTATTGTGGTGAAGCTTATGATCAGAACTTTTTCAGCATATGGTCGAAAAAGGTAATAGAGCCTCTAGAAGATGATTAAAGTTGAAGATATAAAAAGGCTAGTTGATTAAGTGGTTTGATTTGGTCAAGAAGACTATGTTAACCAAATCTAAATCATGTGAAAATAATTGTTGAGTGGTCCATAACCTATAGTATTTACTGAGTTAATCATCATACAAAAATGATAAATAGAGGAAGGCTTTGATTATATTTGGTTGGTTATCTTGAGAGTGTGTGAGTATGCCATTGTGAGATCATTGAGAGTGAGTAGAGATTGCGGCAGATGCTCACATAGTTTTTGCATATTTATATTAGAGAATTGTGTGGAGAAATCAGAGATAGAGTTGAGAAGAAGATTTGAAATTTGTGTGTTGATTGTGGCAGAGAATTGGTAGTTTGTGGTGTGCTAGAGAGAAAATATTTTTGTGAGTATAAGAGAATAATTAATCCCCTCCGAGCATAGTTTTTTATTCAGATTTTGTGTGCAAAATGATGGTGTTGTTGGATTTCTCATGTTGGGAAGATTGAGAACCCATTATGAAACATGGTTCACATGGAGGCTTCAAAGTAGATAGTGATTTGGTGAATTCAGTAGAAGGAAGGGATGTCTCCATCCAATAGAAGTTGGATAGTCCAATGGTATTTGGGCAAGGATCGTTGGTCATGGGAGCTTCTAATAGATAGATTTCCATAGATATGTGAGAGAAATAGTTTTCTTATTTGATAGGTGCCAACATACTGTGAAGGAATTTGAGTCTTCCGGCTTATGGGTGTAATATAATCCATGTAAAATTTGTTCAGAAAATTAATATAAGAATTGAGCAGTGCAACAAAAACTGGGCGGTTTTCTCCCGAAAGGGTTTCTACTAGAAATACTTGTGTTCTTATGTGTGTATGCTTGTGTTGATATTTCTCATGGTTATTATGATTTGTGTTTATTATTGCTTACATTTTTTGATAAGTTAATATTGTGGATATATGTTGAAAATTGATAATCCAAAAAAAATATTTATAATTGATATAAAGGCAATCACTACTGATTCAACCCCCTCAGTAGTGATCTAGTTTCGAACAATTGGTATCAAATATGGTGCTCTTTAGTGAAGCTTGATCACTTGGAGAGTAGACCGTGGATCATAGCCAAAAGAAATAAGAGGATGTCTCAAAATAAAAAGGGTTTGAAGAAGGAAAAGATTCAATCCATTGCAAATGAAGCAACAAATTCAAAAATCTCAACCAAAGAAGTTGTGTCATGAGGTAATATATTGAAAGCATTTTTGAATTACAATTTTGATGATTTTGTTGAGTTACATAGTGGAGAAGAAAACAATTTTTCTCATGTTAAGGCTGAATATGAATCTGTAATGGTTGTAATTAATGAATTATGTGCTCAAGAGGATAGAATAAGTGTTGCATCTAGAGATCATGAAAAACTATTGCAAATTTGTGATGAGAAGGAGAAAAATCTCAAGGAGAAGCTTACTACCTTGATGAACCAACTAGCAGACTCAAAAAGAATTGAATAAGTAATGTGAAACAAGGAAAAGGAAAAGAAAGACTATGTAGAAGCACTTGAAAATATAGTAGATAAATTACAGAAGAAACTTGAATAAAAAGACCAGCAGATTGAAAAGGTTAAGAGCAACATAGAGGTGAACAGATCTAGCTCTAACCTACAAGGTGAAAATACAAGTTTGGATGTAGGAAATATTAACATAATAGAATCAAAGAATCCTACAAAAAATATTGTGAGAAACCATGAGAATGTTGGAGAAAAGAGGAAAAAAATTCATCATCATTAGCAAAGAAGAGATTGGAAAGGATCTTCTATGTCAAGAAAAGCATACACTCCTAGAGTTGATAGTAGTAGATTTCAAAGGAGAAACCTAAACTCATTTTCCCCTTTGTTGAACGAGATTGAGTGTTTCATTTGTCACTAGTTTGGACATGTGGCAAGTAATTGTAGGAGAAAATTGGACACATCTATGCAACAACTTGGAAAACAAAGAAGAGGATCTTCTTTCAGGTATACACATTTTTTTAATGGTTTATTTTATTATTGTAACCTTTTTGGCCATAAGGCCATTGAGTGCAGATCTAGTACAAGAATATGGAAATCTAGCATGAGCAACAAAAGATCAGATCCTTTGGCTTCTTATCTTGGTCATGTATAATTTTGCATGTGTCATAACTTTGGACATATGGAAAATTATTTCCATATGCCTAGATCCATGAGACCTTTGGTACAAAATATTTAGCTAAAGAAACATGCACAACAAAGGAAGAAACCAAGAGCTATGTGGAAGAAAAGGGAGGAACAATTAGGAAAGTGTGGTATTTCTCTTTGTTCACGTTATGAGGATGATAAATGGTATACTAATAGCAGATGTTCACATCAAATGTCAAGAGATGGGAGAAAATTTCACTTCTTGAAGAGAATCAAAAGTGGTCATGTTGCTTTCGAAGGGAGTGAACCAACGAGAGTATTGGAAAGTGACAAGACCAACCTTGGTGAAAAGAGGACCAATGTTGAAGGTGTATGGCTCATTGAGGGACTAAAGCACAATGTTCTAAGTGTGAGATAAATGGTTGATGGAGGTAAAGAAGTGGTCTTCAATTCTAGAGGTTGTCTCGTCAAGAAAGAAGAATCAAAGAGGGTAATTGTTAAAGGAGTTAAGACATCAAACAATGTTTATGTATTGAAGGGAAGAGTAAGAAAAGGAAGGAGATCAAAGAAGTACTCTTAATATTCAGATTTAGAGTAGAAGAGATCAGCACATATTGTGGTCTTCCCTTGCATGATAGATCTTTTAGATTGAAAAATGAATGTGAGGCCTTCATAGCCTCAGGGAGAGTATATGGCTCATTTGTTTTTGCATGAAGTTAGGTTGTGATAATAATGATGATTATTTTTTTTATTATGATTTCTTGGTGATGGATTTTTGCTACTGATGTTTTTTTTGCTAAGGTTATCATGCTTAGGAAGAAGGATGGAACATGCTCAAGGGAAGCATATCATATGCATCCAATGTGTTTTAGTGATATGAATGGAATCATGGTTCCTTGAAGGAGTTTACTATATGTTCCATGCTATGTGATTATCTAACTTGAGGTTGTTGCAGGAGCTTGTAATTTGGTTGGGCATTGATTATATTTTACCTATATGAGCTGACATGCAATTGGCATCTATTATGGATATTTATTCGATGATATTATGGATGTGATGTTACTATGAAGTAGTATGATGGTGGATGATGTTTATATTTTTGAGTATGGTTGTTGATGTGATATTGTTGTTGTCACTACATATTGTTCCTACTGTCGGTTTAGTTTATATTGCAGAGATTCATGCTCATGATGATTATTGTTGTTGCTATGTATTACTATAGAGAGCTGATATATTAGGCTGATTGGTGTGCTATGTTTCTGATTCATGGTGTTGACATAAGTTGCTGGTTCATGATGCTATTAATACATGTTATTATTGGGCCATTATGTATTATTATGTGTTTCTAATTACGACTATTGAGATCTTGATTTATGGTTGATGATTTGAGGATTATGATAGATGTCTCTCATGTTATTTATATTGATATTATCTTGCTTCCATGAAGAGTACATGTTGTGAATCATATACTCCATGTACTCGCACTATGACATTGTATTAGACATCCATTGATGAGAGGATTATTATGATAGCTATGTATAAGAGACTCTCATCCTTGTATGTTTCATGCATAAGGATTGAGATCCATGTTTGGCATATGTGTACAATGAGTTGTGAGAGTTGGTGCAACTATGTATGGGTTGTTAGTAGTGTTAGTACAACCATGTATTTCATGTATTATTAATTGTATACTCTCACATTTATCATGTAGAGACTATCTAGAGTCATGTGAATCATGGTTAAGGCATATGTATGGGCTTCTATTTTCATTATACAATCATGTATTATGATTTTGGAAGCCATGTAATAGGAATATGAATCCCTGTACTTTGTTGCATATCATTTAGTCATTGGTCCTTGTGGAGTAGCCTCGTGCATATGGTAAGGAGGCATTAGAAACTATATCTTTCAATTCACATTCAACCATGGAGATGTTTGCATTCAATAGAGTATGGTTGATCATACTATTGTGACCTGTCATCATGTATTTGTTGTTACCATGTCTACTTCAGAGAGATGCTTCTTCTAGATATTCATTATTGTTGATAACATATGAGTTTTTTGTTGTTGGAGTGTACATTGTGGAGAGGATGTATTTGATGTTGTTGTTTAAATGTTGGTTCGATATATGTTGTTGCTTCTATGGAGTTGGTCAAAGTTGCTACTGGTAATTGGTCACATTATATTGTTGCCACTATATGTTAGTGATTTGATCTGCTATTACTATTATGACATGGACTATGTTGTTGTTGCTTCAGGAGAGAGAGCATGCATTTCAGTTATTGTTGTTGTTGCTTATTGTCATGTTTCCATAGAAGTGAGAGAGTTTATTGTTGATAGTGATAGGAGGTGTATATTTTTGCTCTAGTGTGTTGTTTTTTGGGCAGATCTCGTGTCCAAGGGGAGTTTATTGCACATATTTTTAAGTTATGTGGGGGAGTGTTGTTGTTATTCTTATCTTTTAGCCTTGCACTCCATTGTTCATCACATGCATATGCTATTCAATGGATTATATGTTTTTGTTTATGGATCTCATTGCATGGAGAATAGCCTATAGCTTTTTTCTTTGAAATATTTATCCCTTTTCCATTGATGTCAAAGGGGGAGAATGTGAGGATGTTGATTAGTTTTCAAAGGAAAGTTTCATATGATTGTTTCAGTTGGGCTTTCCATCAATGCCAAAGGGGGAGATTGTTGGAATTGATGTGTGTTATAGTGTTGTAAATGTGTTATTGGTTGGCATTGATGTCAACTTGGTTTCTTGGGTTGTAGGTGAGTTGGTTATGCATGTATATGTGTGACTACAGGTGGCTTGTGTATGAATGATGTGTAGATGGTTCTTAACATGTCTACTGATTTGGACTAACTTGGAGATGTGATGATCTCCTTGATCATGTTACTACATATAGGTGTTGGTGGTTGCAACATGAGTTAGAGTTGAGGAGCCTTGCTCATTAGATCTCCATGTCCAAGATTAGGTCTCTCATGTTAATGATGTTATATATTGGGCCTGCAGAGGATATACAAGTGTTAGTGAATGATTGAGATTGTTGTAAAGGTGTTGGATCAATTCTAACATGTTCTAGAGTTGCATATTGATGGCTGAGTCATTGTGGAGCAGTTTGATGGCCCAAGTGTTAGCATGGTTGTTGGTTGGAATCCAAGTTAACCTAGTTTGAATTATGATGATGATATTGATGTGATAGTGACTTAGTGAAGTGTTGCAGAGGTGTCAATGACTTCCAAAGGTATTATAGAGGCTTGTCAATATTTGGAAGAAATTTTGGAAGATTTTGAGCTGAAGAAAGATGAATTTCACCATCCTCTACCCCAGTCACATGGATGATGGGTCATGACGTCAACTAAAACTATTCAGTCACTGGGAGACGGGCCTATAGGAGCGACTGAAGAGCTCCAGTCAAATTTAGCCTGGGTTGTGTGTGCGACTGATATTTCATGATAGTTTCTCTACATTCCTCACGCAACTCAGTGAATTTTGGTATTGTGGCAAAGTTTATGATCAAGAATTTTTGGCATATGGTCAAAAAAGGTAACAGAGTCTATAAAATATGATTAAAGTTAAAGATATCAAATGGGTAGTGGAGTAAGTGGTTTGATTTGTTCAAGAATACTATGTTAAAAAGATATGAAGCGTGTGAAAAGAATTGTTGAGTGGTTCATAACTTGTCACATTTACTTAGTTAATCATCACATAAAAATGATAGATAGAAGAAGGCTTTGAGTCTATTTGGTTGGTTTTCTTGGAAGTATGTGATTATGCCATTGTGAGGGCATTGAGAGTGAGTAGAGATTGCAGGATATGATCACATAGTTTTTGCAGAGTTATATCAGAGAATTGTGTAAATAAATGAGAGATAGAATTGAGAAGAAGACTCAAAATTTGTGTGTTGATTGTGGTAGAGAATTGACAGCTTGTGGCATGTTAGAGAGTAGATATTGTTGTGAGTAGAAGAGAAGAATAAATTCCTTACAAGTAGAGTTTTTTATTCATATTTTTTTTGTGCAGAATGATGGTTTTGTTGGGTTGCTCATGTTGGGTAGATTGTGAACCTAGTATGAAACATTTAAGAAACTTGGTTCGCATGGAGGAAGTGAAGGCATGGAGGCTTCCAAGTAGATATTTATTTGAAATATTCAGTAGAAGGAAGATATTTCTCTATCCAATAGGAGTTGGATAGTCCAATGGTAGTTGGGCAAGGATTGTTCGTCGTCGAAGCTTCGAGTGGATAGATTTTCATAGTTCTATGAGAGAAACAATTTTCATGTCTGATAGGTTTCAGCGTACTGTGAAGGAAGACAGATCTTCAGACTTATGGGTATAAGCTAATCAATGTAAAAAAAAATCAGCAGATTAATAGAAGAATTGAGCATCACAACAACAACAGGGTGGTTTTCTCCTGAGAGGGTTTCCACCGGAAATACTTGTGCTCTTATGTGTGAATGCTTATGTTGATATTTCTCATGGTTATTATGCTTTGAGTTTATTGTTGCCCACATGTTTTTATGGTTTTATATTGTGGATGTATGTTTCAAATTGATAATATAGCAAAAAGATTTATAATCGATATAAAGTCCATGACTACTGATTCACCCCCCCCCCCTCCTCTCAGTAGTGATCTAGTTTCCAACAATTGGTATCAAAGTTGGTGCTCTTTAGTGAATCTTGACCACTTGAAGAGAAGATCATGGATCATGCCTAGAAGCAAGAAGAGGATGTATCAAAAGACAAAGGGTTTGAAGAAGGAAAAGATTAAGTCCATTTCAAATAGAGGAAAAAATTCTGAAATCTAAACCAAAGACGTTGTGTCATGAGGTAATATGTTGAAAGCATTTTTGAATTATGATTCTACTGATTATGTTGAGTTACATACTAAAGAAGAAAATGATGTTACTCATGTTAACGTTGAATATAAATCAACAATGGTTGTAGTTAAAGAATTAGCTACTCAAGTGGATAGACTAAATGTTGCATCTAGGGATCACACGAATCTATTGCAGATTTATGATGAGAAGGAGAAAAATATCAAGGAGGATCTAGTAGTGATCTAGTTTCCAACATATTTACTTTCAAAATTAACGGGATTTGGAATTAGACATGTTAGGAAGAATTTGATATGGTATGAGGAGCATGTAATGTGGTGGAATAGTTCCAAGGAAATATGGCCTAGTTGAATGCACAAAATTTATATCTCATTTGTTAATGCATCATAACATGCAAAAAATTTAAAAATTAGAAAGGCGAGCTTGACGCAATGGCTAGGGTTTCATAGTTTCTTGGCTTCCCTTACGTTGTCTATGTTTTTCAGACCTCAAGTTCAACCTCTGTATCACTGCCAAGGCAAGGTGAAAGGTATCAAGGTTATTTTGAGATCATAAACCTACACTTCTCGTCGATGTTGATTAGGAGGAGGTTATTTATCACCTATCTCACTACTCGAGGGGTTGTTAAGGGAGCTTGTGAATGGTCTGAATCTTGGTGTTACACTGAAATTTGTCACCATGACTATCTGCAGTTAATATGGCTCCATCCATAGTCATATTTTCCTCCTTGTCAAGCCTCATACCTCTGCTCTTCATGTCAAACTTCAAAAAGAGGGAAAGTCACTTAAAAACATGTTTATCTCTGGGTACGCAGGTTCTCTCTACCTTGCCTGCGTGTACGCACTCCAAACACATTGTACCTGCGTACTTGTACGCTCTGTAAGCCAAAGGTTGGGTGTGTACCCCTGTAAAGGTCAAAAGGCGCGAGTTTCATCTTTAAAAAGTTACTTGTGGTCACTTCTAGAGCCTTCTAGAAGAGTGTTTGACGTGTATTGAGCGCCTCCAGATGGTTCATGCATCCCTATGATAGAGGAGCTTATCCCATCAAGAGAGGAGCTACCCCATCCAAAAGAGGGAGTATCCCATTGATGTTGGAACTGAATAACCTCCTCTAGAATACTATAAATACAGGCATTGGGCCAATGGAGGGGAGGTTGAAAGCTGAACATTCTAAAGGGTAAATGCTGCTGGAATTAGGACTTCCATTGTTGACTTGTGAGGAGAGATCACTATCCTTCCTTGTTGCCATATTGGGAGTGGGTGAGCTTGTCAAGGTAGAGGAAATCTCTTGTTGGACCCTGGGAGGAGCTTGCACAACACCAAGGCTCAGGTTGTAATGGTTCCTTTTTTGTTTCCTTAATACAAATAAGTCCATTCTTCTCAATGATTTGTTGTTAATGAATTATCTCATGTACTCCTTGGTCTATGTGATGAATATGCCTTGTTTTATGAATTATTCAGGTGTTATGTAATCGTTTGCTTTGCTAGTGTATGCAGGTCTTAAAGTGAAGGAGGAGCTCATCTGGATCAGCAAGGCTGGACTGCTACAACAAGCGTTGGACCTAAGGTAAGATCGGAAAACACTTGATCTCTCATAGAATAACGTGTGTTTAGAGAAGGATTGCTCTTGTTTGGTTTGTTTGTCACTAGAGAGTCTTAGACTCCTAGGGAGGTTAGGTTTGTCCGCAAAAATAAATCTTTCCGCATGACAAATTGGCGACTCCACTGGGGAATCCATTGATGTGTTTGATTTTTCCTTTGATTATTACTCTGATCTGAAAAGAGTCTTGTTTCTTTTGCTTTTTGATTGCTTGACTGTGTTTTTGGGTGGCTTAGCTTAGGTTCAGATTAGAACTTAGGTTTTCTTTGTTTTACAGCAGTACGCACCCTCTGAGTTAGACACAGTGCGTACTTGTACGCACTGTATCTATGTACACAGAGCGTGCACGCACCTGGTTAAACAGGCTGCCTGCGTACCCTATTAAAATTAAGAGAATTTCTCTTTTTTATCATTTTTTCCTTTTGAATTTTGTTTTTCTTAGTCTTTACTGCCCAGATCCACTGGTTGACTGTAAAAAATCTTCACCTATACTTTTTCCATTAGTGTCGAAAGTTTTAGTGAAATTCCTTGAGTTTTAGCATTAGGGTTTGATTTTTATATTGGTCCTGTAGTGACTTTGGGTTTAGAAGTCGCAAAACCTTAGATATCTCTGGTTTTGTCAGTCTTCTTAGGAGTCAGACCAGTCACAAAATCTACCCGCATGAGCGACCTACCTTTGTGTTGACTCTTTGCAAAATTTCAATAAGCTTGTTCATTTAAAGTTGTGAATTTCATTTTAAAAAAGAACAAAAAGAGATTGAGTTTTGTTTTGATTAGTTTGTGATTCTACATAAACTAGTCCTTGGATCAATCATTGCCAAGTAAAACATCCCAGAATCATCCTAGTAAGCTTTTGCTTCTTAGATTGATTTGTTAAGTATAAGGTTAGATGTATTTCCTTTGATTTGCTTTTGAGTGATTTTTCATAGATTCTCATAGATCTTGAAATTGCTTTGATTAGATTAGTTTTACATGCTTTTATTAAATAGGAAAATATCAACGATCTCCTTTGAGATATTTGCTTTAGAGTAACATTTGACATCTTTGAAAGAGAAAGGAATTTTTTCGTGAAGTAGAGAGTGGTCATGTTTTGTGTGCTTTGAAAGATAAAGAGAATTGTTTCTTTGATTGTCTATTAAGAAAGTTGTTTTTATCAAAAGATTGCATTCTCTCAACTCTCTTAATTAGAGGATTCATTCAAACGAAAAAGTAGCGTAAATCATCTTAGGTGCATCCTTTTAGAGAATTGGAGTCGAGTCTATACACCATCAAGTTTCATCTCCATCACCTTTTGTCTTAAAGAACAACCATTAAAATCAACGCTTAAAGTAAAATTAACTAACATAGAAATTTTTATTTTTCTAGGGCTCTGAAGCACCAACATAGCTTAGGCTAGTGTCGTGGAGTAGGTGAGTACTTAACTCTCCAAGACTATTAAAACAAACAGTTAGCTTATCTTGAGATAGAATAAATCCAATTGTTACATTTGTATTCTGGGAAAGCTCCTCTTAAAGGAGAAGCACGAGCTCGTGTCCGAACCAGTGAGGGGATCAATCCTCCCTCATTGGGAACGACGCCAGACACGCACGTATTACAAACGGTAAACCTCAAATTGAGGATCCAAGGGATCACTTATCGGTAAACCTTGGATTGACCATTGTCAAGGAGCCGGTAAGGGGATTGAGCTTGTTACTCTGCCCTTGCGTGCTGTCGGAGTGTAGACTGTTCCCCCAGATATATTTGTTGCTGTTGGTAACCTTAGTGGCCATAATCCTAGGATTCTACCCAAGGTGACGGGGGTGGGAAGATCCCACTGTACCTGGAGCAGACGTCGGCTAGACTCACTTGGATTTTCTGGGGGGTTCACTTCACTCGAGACGGTTAAAGTGGAGGAACTTGGTCCAGTCTATTCATTAAGCAGGTTGCCGGGGTAACTGTTCCACCCGCTATTTCTATATTGAATCCTACGAGGTTGGATTTCATCACCAACTGGTGTTTTTGGTCCGGAAGCTTACTGTTTGTGTTTGGTTTGACGCCCTAGATTCTTTAGGCGTATGTTTCAAAATTGATTGGTTCTTTAGCGACTTTAGGTAGTTTTCTTGAGATTTTATTTTGTTTTCGCGTGTAGTAGTTAAAAGTTTTTAGCTGTGGCTGAATCACCGAGACGCTCCCATAGACTTCGGGGCGAGTCTCCTGAAGTTGTTGGTCTGGCCGATTTGTTGAGGCGATCCCGTAGAGCATGGGGTCAACCTCCTGAAGAGGTCCGACCTCATTACGAAGGATTGAAAATCCTTGTAACTCCTGGTGGTAGTAGAATAAGTCCACCTGAAGAAGGAGAGTCTTCGTTGGTAGTCCACCCAAATTACCAAAATCTAGAGACAGGTTACGATCCTGAAGCTGTTGGGGTTTCCGAGCTTAGTGGTAGTGTTGCATCTGCCAGTGATATAGGCGAAGAACCTCAAATATCCGAACCGGTTACTCCATCTTCTAGTGTTCCTGGTTCACCTAAGGTAGAAAGAGTCATCACCGAAAATCTTCCTTCTGGTTTGATTGCTATTGAAGAGCTTGCTCCAGAAGAGGATCTAGGCGCTTCTTATCTTGAAGAAGATCTACCTGCTCTCGATCTTAGAGAGCGTGAGTCTATATTTTACAGTCCTCCTCGAAGTACTACTTGGTAACTTTCGTTAACCAATTTTTTGGACAACTCAGTTAGTTTTTCTCCACCTCCTTTTCCTTTTCCACCTACAGGTTTTACTACTCCTGTATCTATGTCTAGTCCGTCATCTCCGGAAGCCCATTTATACAGCGGTCCGTCTGTTCTTGTTGGGTATCAGTCCATTTCTGGTACTTTTTCAGGAGCATCTCCTCGTCCTTTCGAACAGATGTTATTATCTAGAAGTAGTGGTAATAGTCAGTTGAGTGCAGAAGAAATTCTGATGATGTCAGGTCAACCTCAAGGCAGTCAGTTACCACCTGGGGGGCAGCCTCAAGGTACTTCATATGCGCCTGGGGGGCAACCTCAGGATACTCAATATCTGCCTAGGGGGCAACCTCAGGGTACTCAAATTGCACCTGGGGGGAAACCTCAAGGACAGTACGTCCCTACGGGACAATACATTCCTCAAGGTCAACCCCAGGCCCAATATGTGCCCCAGGGTCAACCCTAGTATTCTTACGTACCGCAGGGTCAACCTTCATATCAACATGCGCCCCAGAATCAATACTCTTACGTACCTCAAGGTCAGCAACCCCAGTATCAGTATGTGCTGTAGGGTTATCAACCCCAAGGCCAGTATCAACCGCAAGGTTATCAATCGCCTTCAGGTCAACCGTATTATCAATCTTACCCTCAACCCGGTTATGGACCTCCATATCCTCAAGTTCAATACCCTGGAACAAATTTGGTGTGGGATCCTTCACAGAATCCATAGATGTTGCAACCGAATGTGTAGTCCTCCGCCCAACCTGGACAGGCCGCTGGTCCATCCCAGCAACCCGTCCAGTCCACGGCTTCCTCTTCTGCATCTTCTGTAGTCTCTCAGACTGGGCCTAGTACTCCTAGTACTCCACCTCGAACATCTGCTGCGGCTACTACAACATCTTCTCCATCCACCCCATCTTCTTCTGGAGTATCAGCAGTTATGGTTTCTAATGTTCCTGTCTCTGTTCCTCAAACCTCTGTACCTCAGTCCGGACCCACGGTCCAGACTTCGGTCCAGATGCCTGTTGGAAGTACGATTGTTACCTCTCAACCTCAATTTGTTCAACCTCCATACCAGGACAGACCAACCTCAAATATGGTCCTGCTGCTCAACAACCAACTTACCAGTATCAACTGTATCCTGGGTACACTTATCAACAACCTCAACAACCCCAGTACGGTCCGGTTAATCCTGGTTTTCCGGGAGGATATAATATCCCTAATGTGATTCCAGTTCCAAGTTATGCTGGATATCCTCCTCCTGGGGCTGGTTTAGTGACTCCAAATTTTAGAGATCCGAACCGGAAATTTCCTTTTATCGCAACTTTGGATTTACCAGAATTGACGCGCCTAACAAATGATCCAATCAATTATCTTCCATATTGGCCGCCAATGCCGAATAAGTTGCCCAGTGACATACCCAAGTTCGAAGGTAAGTCTGGAGAGGACCCGTCA
>APFE031419010.1:2203-25792 GCA_000404065.3 Pinus taeda | reverse complement strand
ATTGTATTATCATCCACAGTTATTCCATGACCACCAAATCCGCAACATGCACCCTTACCTAAATACATCATTTCTTGCTAAAAAGCAATTCCTTATACATAATTGAATAAAACATTCTTTTTATGACTTAACATCTTTGAGTGACTTAAAAGTGCATGTAATCACAATCTATCTAAAACTCCATAACATTCCACTATTAGCGTATGACCACTAAATTTTATATAATTCAAATTAATAATAAATAATAATTATTAACTTAAAAATATATGTAGTTTTTTTTAAAAACAAAATTGATGTTATAGCATACATTTTACTAAATAATTCATTTTAAAATTTAAACAGCTTCTTGAATAATTTATCCCATTTTAACATGTTAGTTGACCACGCAACTTAAGCGATTATACTATGAGGGCAGGTGCAATATGCATTCGCAACTTGCGACTTTTAGTGGAACGGGTAGCTCATATTAGATTTTGTGGAGATTTTGTAATAATAATCGTACGCACGCGGGAATAACAAGAAGTTCAGGGTGGAAATATTGATGTTGATATCTAAATTATAAAATGAGAACAATTTAACGTGATCCTCTTTTATGACTTTTAAGATATTGAATTATATTATATATATTAAAAATTATATTATTTTGAAATTTATTTATAATATTAATTAATATATTTTTTTTAAATTTAATTTAAATTATGAATAACAGACAAGGATTATATTTTACTTATTATATATATATTATTTTAATAATCGTCAGTAATATTCTATTCTTCTTTGTTTTATATTCTCTCTATGGTTCAGGTGAATAAAATAATCTTATTTAAAATAAATAGTATACGTGGTTTAGGTGCTCCACATTTTAAAATAAAACATATAAGAGTAATTTTTTTTATTATAAAACATATTATATCATTAATTATTAAAGTATATATGTATGAGTACAATAATTTATTTATTTTATATATATATAATATTATATATATATATAGGAGGGCGAGGTATAATATATATTTTTTAAGTTTAACATTTTATGCTATATATAAAGCCACATAAAACCCATTGGGAAAAACCCTAGGCTCTGCGCTCTGTACTCTGCAGCCAATGCTCAGGTCTGCGCCCTCTGCGCCCCCTGCACCGTTCAAAACGTCTTACCTCACAGAGCCGCCAGCAGATTCGTTCTCGGGCCTCTATTAAACCTCACGTCATGTCCTCCCCGGTGGGAGGGGCGGGATGCTTTCCCCCCCCTCCTTCAGACGATTGTTCAACGGACGGCGTAGCTACCTCGATTCCCCCGTTTCCTCCAGGTCACTCCTCCGGACAAGATCATAGCTCAGCACAGCCTGACGCAGCAGTGAAACATACAGTTACATGTGAAGAGGAGGCAAACGTACCAGGGGCGTCACAACCAAAGGTGACTTCGGCAACCTGCATCCCAAAAGCCACAGAACGAATCAAAGTTGAGCTCCCCAGTCACAGGATCAACAGCGAAATACAATACATGAAAGATCACGCACTCATTGGAAAATTTCTTGGCTTCTGGCCAACTGAAAAGGCCCTACACGGATGGATTGCCTCAAAATGGAAGCCCAAAGGACAAGTCTCACTGCTACTAGGCCCCAAAGGCTTCTTCACTGCAATATTCAACTGCCTGGAGGATAAAACCCGAATATTTGAGGGAGGTCCCTATTTCTTCAACTCATCGGGTCTCTTCCTGCGTGATTGGAAACCCAGGTTCAATCCAGATACAGAAGATCTCAGTCATGCTCCAGTCTGGATTCGCATGTATTCCCTTCCTTCGGAGTACTGGAGAGAAGAAACTTTAAAGGACATCGGAGATAGCATTGGCACCTTCATCAAAGTTGCAGAGGAAACCAAAAATAGATGATTCACCTCCTATGCCAGGATTTGCGTCCAGATGCATCTTAAGAAGACCCTTGCAGACTCGGTAAGTCTCTACCATGATGATTTTGAATGGATTCAACCACTAGATTATGAACATATCCCTTTTCGATGCCACAAATGCCATGAACATGGCCATCTTTTCAGGGATTGTCCACTGACTATTCAGATCAAATCTTCTGCTAACGAGGCTAATAAAGACTCTGAAGGTTTCACTAAGGTACCCAATCGCCGCAGGCATGCCAAAAAACATTTTGTTGCTCCCTCCAGTCCTAAAAAGGTTGAATCCCAGAATAGATTTCAAATCCTCACCCCTCAGGATCCCTCAGATAATTTGTCTAAAGACCCTCAGGTCTCCCCGCATCGACCGTCCTCCTCTCAGAATCTCAAAAATCCCCTGGATCCATCTTCCTCAGCGCCCTTCAGTTTCCCTCTTTCCTCGAATTCAAAAATGCCAGCTCTAGACGCTGACATGCAACCTTCGGCTATGGATCTCGATGCAGCTTTAGCACTCAGTCTGCAAGAGGGGGTCACAGAAGATCTTCAGGATATCCCTATAATAATGGAGGAAGACCCAGAGAATGTAAGTCTCGACGGACTCGATATTCTCAAACTTGAAACTGCATGCAAGCAAAAAGAATATAATTCAATACCCCCTTGGGAAATAGATAGACTGGAAGGGGTTCTAATCAAAGCTCAACACAACAAATGCCTAGGTATACAAGCAGGTAGTCCATGGGATGGAAAGAAAATCTTAAAAGAGACAAAGAAGAGAGGGCGCAAAACCGATCTGCAAAGAACCATCATTCTAGGAGAAATCTTAATGGAATAAGGGAGATTCCCGAAGTTGGCGAAGTTCTACAAGCCCCAACCCCATTGTTCCTCATGAAGCTCATCTCCTGGAACATGCGTGGGCTCAATAGCCCCTCAAAACACAGAATGTTAAAAAACATGATACAGTTAGAGAAACCAGCTGTTGTTTTTCTACAAGAAACAAAAAGTACTAATACGGCCCTCGAAAGGATTCTCAACAAAGCCTGGAGCGGCAGTCATTCAGTTTCAGTGGATGCAGTAGGAGCCTCCGGTGGGCTATCAATAGTATGGAACCCGCAGATCCTTATGCTTCAAGATTTTCATGCCACTCATCATTTCATTCAAGCTACATTTCATCTCATCGGGACGGATTTGCACGGTCTTCTCACCAACACTTACTTTTCGCAAGATTCACATCACAAATTAGAAGTGCTGGATGCACTAACAGCTCTGAACTCTTCCAGGCAGTTCCCTCTATGGATCAGCGGGGGAGATTTCAATATAATCACTAATTTAGGGGAAAAAAAAGGAGGGCGCATGAAGTTAGAAGATGACATCACATGATTCAAAGATTTCATTCAAGGCAATCAGCTCATAGACATCCAAACCTCTAATGGCACATACACATGGACAAACAAACGCAGGGGTTTACATAATATTGCTTCTAGGATCGATCGTTTTCTCATTTCAGATAATGCCATTCATCTGGGAGGAGATTTTCACGCCTCCATTTTACCTCAAGGCGGCTCTGATCACTGGCCCATAATGCTGCAATGGACGCGTCCGGGTAAACATTGCAATTGTCCTTTTCGCTTTGAAGCCTTCTGGTCCACTCATCCTGACTTTAAAGAGGTGGTTCAAGTGGCATGGAGATCCTTTTCCCCCCCAGCAGGTGCAAAGATGTTCCAATTCCAACAGAAACTTAGACACCTCAAGCAAGTGCTTAAACTCTGGAACAAAACCCAATTTGGGAACATTATGGACACCCGACAAAAACTGGAGCAGAGTATGTGTACGCTTTAGCAAGCCATTATCCTAGAGGGCAGAACATAAGAACTTGCAAATAAGGAGTAATCCCTCTGGACAGAAATAGAGGCTCGAAGGCTACAAGAGGAAATCCTTTGGCGCCAAAAGTCCAGAATAAGATGGCTAAAGGAAGGGGAAAAGAATACAAAATTCTTTCATCGTTCAACCATTCAACGATGAGTGCACAACAATATTGCTTTCATTAACAATATTCAAGGGGAGAAATTAGAAAAGCATGAAGAAATTGAAAAGGAACTCAAGGATTACTTCTAGGAAGCGCTCAAAGAACAAACAAGGAGTAGATCAGTATCCATCAGAGCAGTCACGCAGCACATCCCCAAGCTAATCACAGAAGATCACAATCAAAATTTACTAAAACCAGTTTCCATGCAGGAGGTAGAAGAAGCAATGGCTCAGCTAAAAGATGGTAAGGCTCCTGGACCTGATGGTTTCACCTCCAATTTCTTTCATGAGTTCTGGGAATTAATTAGTACCGAAGTTTGGGAATTGGTGGAAGAATCTCGCTCTATGCACTGGCTCCTACCCTCCCTTAATTCCACCTTCATTGCTCTGGTACCTAAGGGGGAAGAAGAAAACACGCCTGACAAATTTAGGCCGATTTCCCTCTGTAATGTCATCTATAAACTTATCTCCAAAGTGGTGGCAAATAGGCTCAAACCTCTTCTACCTCTTCTCATCCTTCTGGAATAGACGGGATACGTCGAGGGGTGTCTGATAATGAACGGAATTATCCTTTCTAATGAGGTGATCCACTCAAAAATCCTTAAAAAACTAGGCATGATAATGAAGCTTGATCTTTCCAAAGCTTTTGACAAGCTCAGTTGGGAATATATTCATCAAATGTTGCTAGCCTTCGGCTTCAATGCCACCTGGACCCACTGGATTATGAATCTCATCACCTCTCCCTGCTTCTCAGTTCTCCTCAATGGCTCACCTTTTCTGCCCTTCCGCTCATCGAGAGGCATACGTCAAGGGGACCCCCTTTCCCCCTTCATCTTTGTTCTCATGGCGAAAGGACTCAGTCGTCTCCTTCATCATGCTGTTTCCTCTCAAGCGATCAAAGGCATAGCGCTTCATGGACTCCACCCCTTATCCCATCAACAGTTTGTTGATGACACGATGCTCTTTGGTCATCCTTCGTCTTCCGAAGTCAAAACCTTTAAAGCCCTGCTTGAGCTGTTCTCTAAAGCCTCTGGAACCTCGATCAATGCATCCAAATAACAGCTCTTCTTCTTCAACACCCCTGTCTCCACTCAAAGAAATGTTGCACGCATCCTTGGATTCTCCATTGCCACGCTTCCATCCAAATACTTGGGCGCCCCTCTAATGGTCTCTGATCTCAAGCATGCGTCTTGGCGTACGCTGCTGGAAAAATTGGAAGCCAGACTTTCCTCTTGGACCTACAGATCACTCAACATAGCTAGTCGGCTCATTCTGCTCAAATCCATCCTCCAAGCTATGCCTCTATATCTCTTTTCTATATTAGCAGCTCCCAAATGGGTCCTCAAAGCAATTTGTAACCTTCAAAGGAGTTTTCTATGGGGATCTACAGGGCTCAACAGGAAATGGGCCCTTGTTAAATGGACAGAAGTCTGTTAACTGAAATCCAATGGTGGACTAGGACTACGGGATCCCCTTCATAGCAACTACACCATGGGAGCAAGAGTATGGTGGAATTGGTTAGTAAAACCAACATTCCTTGGGCAAAGCTATGGCAAGCCAAATATGCGCCTGGAAGTCATTGGGATGAACTAATCAGAATCAGTCCTAGTATCTCAGGCTCCATGATTTGGAATGCAGCCAAAATTCATAGTGCCTTCATCCAGGAGAACAGCTTTTGGGAAGTTCACTTGGGGAATTCGACGCGATTTTGGGAGGATTCCTGGTAGCAGCTCCCAAAACTTGCCTCAATTTTCCATAAACCCCTCTGGCAGACCCACATGCATTGCACCAATCTTATTAATGTTTCTCAGTTCTGGCAGCAGCAAGAGCCTCAAGATTTCCAACAGTGGAAGCCCGCAAG
Source organism: Pinus taeda (assembly GCA_000404065.3). Classification (NCBI taxonomy): domain Eukaryota; kingdom Viridiplantae; phylum Streptophyta; class Pinopsida; order Pinales; family Pinaceae; genus Pinus; species Pinus taeda. The sequence continues at coordinate 20,007 of APFE031419010.1, read as the reverse complement.
CTCTTGGCAGGCGGATTGGCATGGCGAGACCTTCGCAGACATTGAGCAAGAGCTAAGTCACAGGAAAATCAAGCACTCAAACCAGCAGGACAAACTGAGGTGGGGAAACTCTACAAAAGGGACCTTCACTACCAAAAAAGCTTATACTTTACGTTATGCTCAAGGCCATACCGATAAAGATCAGCTATGGAACAATATCTGGCAGTCCAAACTATGTCCCAAGGTTTCTACCTTTCTATGGCTCTTAAGCAAAACACACATCCTCACCTGGGATAATCTGCAAAGAAGGGGCTTCATTGGCCCCTCAAGATGCCCAAACTGCTCTCTCCAATCAGAGACCATTCTGCATCTTATGGAGACCTGCCCCCTTGCGGCTCAGCTCTCGGAGCAAATCGACAGATGTAATCAAAGAGTAGGAAACCGTCAGGGGGACATAGCAAACACTCTGAGAACCTGGCCCAAGCTTCCGTATCAAAGCCCAATTCTGAATTCTTTATGGAATCTCATTCCAGGGTTTCTTTACTGGACCTTATGGAAGGAACGGAACAACAAAGTCTTCAACAATAGTAAACGTCCTTATGAAATCCTCTGGCTTCTCTTAAAGCAAAATATCCAAGAAACCTTGGCGCTTAGGTCATGGCAAGAAACCGATTGGCCAACCTCCCCTCAAGAGCAGCTCATCTGGAAATCATGGAATCTTAAACTATCCTGTGCCCCCTCTGATCTTTCCAGACCCTCTCCCAAGTCCATCTCCCGAGTGCATTGGTACCCCCCTGCCATCTCCTCTTTCAAATTGAACTTTGATGGGGCAGCTAAAGGGAATCCTGGACCAGCAGGTTATGGAGGAGTAATTAGAAATGACAGAGGAATAGTCCAGTACATATTCTATGGTTCGATAGGCAAAGACACTAACAATGTCGCGGAAATGGAAGGCTTATGGAAAGGAATATGCATTGCTGATCAACACAGTTTCCACCTGCTAGAAGTAGAGGGAGACTCCCTGATCCTCATCAATGCAACAACTAGAATTCAAGCAGGAACCTCAGCTGCCAAAATTGCCTCCAGTTGGAGATTGCTCAACAGGCTCGAAATACTGGAGGAAAAGCTCAGGCGTCCCAACTGCATCATTTTTAAGCATGTCAAGCGTTTCGCCAACCAAGTAGCAGATAGATTGGCCAACCAAGGGGTTGACCTGCATCGCCCTCCCTACTCAGGAACTCTCAATGACTGAGAGGATATTCAACTCCAACATGAATGCCATTCTTTGGAAATTCAAGATATTCAATCCCTGGCTGCGGGTGATTAATATGGTTATTAATGAGGGGGTGGCCTTCCCACTGGGCAAGTGGCAACCCAGATCTGCCAGCTGTAGGAGCGATCTACGGGCCTGCCACCCCCATCCTGATAAAATGAATGCAGCTCTTAATGCTGCCCTGCAAATTGTCGTTAGCTGCTTTATCTTTGGCCTTCGATTCACCTCTCCGGTGCTCTGCTTGCAGTCTGCCTGCGTTGGAATGTTCAGCGCTTGGAATGTCGCTCTGTGGCTCTTTAAGAACCAGCCTTCTTTGGGCAGGCCACATTGAAGATCTGTTCATTGTGTCATTTGGCTGTGGATGCTTTGCTTTTGCGAGTTGACGCTGATGCTTGGGCCTTGACAGCAGACTCTAAGGTTCGGACCTCGGCCCTCTGCACAGAAGGCCTTGGTCTCTTCCTTGGGGCGCCCTAGCTCTCTCGTCTGCAAGCTCCAGTTTGTTTTAGTTTATGTTCACATTGCACCCCTCGGCGCTCAGGGGGACTCTCCGGTCCAGCTCTCTGTGGTAAGTCTTGCCCCGCCCCTCTGCGTTCTTTCAGAATCTTATTCATCGCCCTTCGTGCTTCTGTCCACTATTCCGCCTCTGGGCAAGGTCAATTGGCTCTCGGCGAATTGTGGCGGGTGGCAAACTAGTTCTTTGTGTAGCCTCTTTTGCAGTGACGCTCCAGAATGCTGCATGAACGGCTCCGCCTCAGCAGTCGTAGGGGTGGGTCTCGGGGAGGAGCTAGAGGAAGAGCTTCCCCTCAGCGCTCCTCTCCCTCAATGGATTCCCCCTCTGAAGAAGTTAGCTCCCATGGGGCAAGGCGGGGCCGAGGCAGAGGGAGGGGCCGAGGCCGTGCAGCTGCGTGTTCGCACAGCTCTCACCCCTCAACCCGTTTTCGGTTCCCATGTTCCCTAGAAAATGCCACTTATTTTGTATCGGTGCGGATTGAGAAGTGCGAAAACGCAACCTCTCCAGAAGTCCCTGCGGAGCCTAGGCCACCTTCTCCTGTTCAATGTCCAAGATTGCAGCCTGCGGAAGCCTCGGGTGCGGTGGCGGGTCCAAGCGAGCCGACAAAGGATGATGCTCCTTACACATATATGAGTGCGTCCGATCAGTATGGTTGCAGAATTGTTGAGGAGCAACCATCCACCTCCGTGGATGCTTGAGCTTGTCTCCTCGCTGTTTTGGAGGTTGCTTCTGCGGTTTCAGGATGTGTGTTCGGCTTCTACAGTGCGCATCGTTTGTTGTGCGATAGTTTTGTTCCTTTCAGGTCTGTTCAGGTCGAATTCAGTCTACATATGCATCTATGTCTGTTGGTATATCTATGTTTGTTTGTATCTCCTCGCAAAGGCCGGGATAGGGAGTTTTGGAATGTGTCAAGCGGTTTGGCTTTCAATGGGTTCCGGTCTGTGTCCAATTGTCAGTCTTTCAATCTTTCAGTCTTTCAGTCATGGTCGGTGTTATGGTCTCTTCTTCCAGTGTTAAAGTCCAGCTGTAACCATCTCAGCATGGCGAATGTAAGCTTTTTTGTAACCCTTTTTTTTAAAAATAAAGTTACATAAATTACACCACAAAAAAGCATTTTATCTAATATTCTCTAGTCACTTTTTAAATTTAATTTTAATTATAATAACAAATATTATATATATATATCTATATAAAAATTATATATATATATATATATAATATAATTAATTAATTATTTCTAATCATTATTATTAACTCATTGTTTTTTTATATTTCTCTATATGTCAGTGAATAATTATCGTATTTTAAATAATAGTATAGGTGTTTAGTAGTCGGCATTTAGAAAAAATGAATTTTTTATACATCAATAAAATAATTTATTTTTTTATTATTAAGTAATTTTGACCTTCATAAAAAATTTATTTTATTTTTTATCATAGTTTAAAATTTTATGCTATATTTTCTCTATTCACACTTTATTTTATGTTTATTATAGTTTCACATTTTATTTTATATTTCTCAAATTATTTATTATTTATGTTGATAGCTAGGATAGTCGTCATCCTTCTTCTCTATGCTGATGATATTGTTCTTTTGGCAAGGTGCCTATTTGATCTTGATAAGCAACTCAGGCTTTTTAAGGATTTCTGCTCTACCATAGGTATGATTGTTAACACTGACAAAACAAAAGTTACGATTATCAAATCCAAGAAAGACAGTTACGCTAATTTTATGTATGACAATAATAAATTGGAGGAAGTGTATTCTTACAAGTACCTAGGAATTGATATTCATCACAAGCTCAACTGGAACCATAGCATTGAGAAAAGGATTAATGGGGGGTGGAAAGCTTATTTTGGTCTTGAAAATAATTGTAAAACAACAAACCTCGTAAGGTGGGATAAAAATAAGTTCCTCTTTGAAACTTTAGTCACTCTTGTTATCTTATATGGCTGTGAGGTTTGGGGTTGCAGCATATCCAGAGAATCATGGAGAAAGATTGGGCAAATCCAGAAGCGTTTTATAACTTATAATATAAAAATTAAAAGTAATACACCCTATCTATTCTCCTTATAGAAGCAGGTCTTTCCCCTATTGAGAGCCTAGCTATGATTAGGTTTCTGTTGTACAAGCACAAACTCAATAACATAGGTGATCATAGACTTCCTAATCTAGCTTTAAATTTCTGCCAAAACCACATAAGGCTCAATCGGGGGTGGCATAAAGACACAAGGGCCTGGTAAACTATTGGGAGATCAACGAGAATGATGCATTGCAAAACATAAATAACATTAAATATATTGTTATTTCTAAGTTCAAAGAAAAAATGTGGTGTGAGAAAGATTTAGCAGCTAAAAGAAAATTAAGTTATTACAAGAAGGTCATCAACCCCACCCTAGAAGATCAAAAGTATCTCTCTATTTTAACTAGCTCAAAGAAGAAAATTAATATAGCAAAGATTAGAACGAATTCTCATGAGCTCCATAGTGAAATACGTCATTGGGAAGTTCCTAAAACAACATGGATGGAAATGATCTGCCATATATGTGAGAATAGGAACATCGAGGATAAAAACCACTTCCTCGTAGAGTGCCCCGCGTGCAACCACATTAGATCTCAGTTTCACAATCTTTGTTGCAATACTGACCTTCCTATCCTTTTACAATGTCAAAATTATAGTGAGCTCGAGAGGCTTCTCTCCAAGCTTTTTGAGCATAGGAATAAAATCCTAAATCAAAATAAATAATTTGCTTCTTTAGATCTGATAGACCAATGTTTAATCTTAATGGACGTTAACCATCATCATCATCATGATGAAAAATTTAATATAATTTAACTGTTAAATTAATAATGGTTTTTTATTGCTATTCACATATATATAAATATAAATACACACTAAATGTTAAAAATCATTTAAATTTTTTATTTCACTATAACAAATCAAATTACTTCAATTTCATTGAAAAAATAAATTTAAATGTTTTTGTAATTAGTTGGTGTCGTTTGCGCTCGGCAGACTTGGATTCAATAATTCGAAGAAATATTGAATTGATACAGTCCCGACTAGTATCCTAATCAACGTATTTTGATTCCAAGGCCTTTCACCCCCTCGCGCCCTACCCCTCCCCCTCCCCCTCCCCCTTGTCGGATTATTGTAATATGTTAAGTTTTATGAAAAAAAAAAATTGATTTTTACTGGTTTAAAATAAAATTAAATATTAATGTATTATTTAAATAAAAAACAATCATTCATATATATTTTTATAAGGAAATTTATATATAATTTATTTTTATTTTTATTTTTATTTTTAATTTATATTTATGTTATTTTAATAATGTGGAAGTAGATATTTAATATATGGAAGCACAAGAAAAGATAATGATTAATATCAATTTAAGATTTATATAGTTTATCTCATTTTCAAAAAAAAAGTTACTTCTATTTTTTAACATTTGATTTATATGGCGGTGTTATATGATATATAAGACGAACGTTTTTAAAGAAGTTATTCCTAATTTTTTAATATTTGATTTTTATGGCCATGTTATATGATATATAAGATAAATAATATGAAGCTCATTTGAGCCTAATTAATACAGGATAAAACATTTCAATCTGGGTAGTGGGATGGCAACCCACAATTTCAATTACTGACATTTAATTTGTAATATGATATTCTCTTTTTTTTTTTCAAAATTAAAAAATGCTTGATTGTATTTACTCGATAATCATAAAAATCCAAAATACATCTTGATATAGCTTGATATGAGATATAACCAAACTTGTACAATACTGTAGAGGAGAGAAAACTAATTCTGATATGACATGTAGCCAAAATTCCTCCATAACTAGTGAATAAAAAGAAGTATATGTGCTACCGAAAAGCAAACAACCAGAAGGGGAGATAAAACTTAAAACAAATAGCAAATAGCTAACCTAGAAAAAGTCCAAAACCCCGATAAGTGGCCTCTTCTACCACCTGTGAGAAGATATACATAATATACTATAAGGCACAAGCTAAATAATATCCTAAAAACATACTTAGGAATTTTGTGATAGAAAATAAGGTTATGTGTGGGAAGAGAGAATTCTTGAATCGAAAAAGTTTCCTCTTCAATTTTTATATCCATATTCCAGTAGCCCATTTGTGAAAGAAGTCCTTTCTTTGATAATATATCAACTTGTGAATTTTGTGCTCTATTGACATGCTGAATATATCCTCCTTTATCTCTCAATGATTTAACCCAATTGGCTAAATAATTATATATAACTAGAAATATTCTACCATTTTTTTATATAATATATATTTTTTGAACATCTTTTTATTTTTATGGAAATTGGAGATATTATATGAGCAAAACTTGCATACTTAAGATGTAACAAAATTACATAAAACTTTGTAGCCACCAAAATACCTAGTTTGAATGGTTTTTCTAAAAATTCTTTAAAAAGAATATATATACTTCAACAAAAACTAGCTTCCTAGGCCCAACAAAGGATATTTAATTTGAGATTATTTTATTATTTTTATTTTCTTTTTGTAAGCTAAGTTAATTTTTTTATAAGATAGGCTAAATTTAAAAGGCATGGGATGAGTCTTACTTATGGCTATGAGTGTGTCATTGGAAACCAAAGGAGTAACATAGGAATGTGGCTTGGACTAGATAATAAGTCCAAATTTGATAACATAGTTATACAAATGGCTACCAGTGTGTCATTGGAAACTAAAGGAGTAGAATAGGAATGTGGCTCGGACTAGATAATAAGTTCAAATTTGATAACATAGTTATACAAATGGCTAAGAATGTGTTATTGGAAACTAAAGGAGTAGAATAGGAATGTGGTTTGGACTAGCTAATAAGTCCAAATCTGATAACATAGTTATAAAAATTGGAATGTGGCTTTGGACTAGATAATAAGTCCAATTTTTATAACATAGTTAAACAAATTAAAAATTATGATAGAGAATAACGACATCCAAAGGCTAATGAGTCTATTACTATCATGTGTACCATGTTAACTATTGATCTAAAAACAAAAAATGGAAAATAAAATCATGAACCTTCAAATGGGGGAGTCCACCTAGATAGGATTAGGGTTGAATGTGTCTTCCCCCAAATTGGATAACTCCAAATAAATCATTTTATTCATTGTTAGTGAGAATTGAATGTTCATTTTCATAAGCTAGAGTTGCAATTCGTATAAGTGTGGGAAAATCTTTCGTTGTGTTTCACACCCCTCCACTAACATGTTGCCCATTATTATTTTGATTTGCCAGTATATATCAATAGTTTGGAGGTACCAAGTGCACATAGTGCTAGTGTTACCAATCTCTAAAGCCTAATGTTGAATTTCACATTTCACATATATTTTTAAGATGAAATGATGTTCACCCTAAGCTTCCTATTGAACAATGTGAATTTCATGTCAAATGGCTTGGAAGGTATTCTCCCAAAAAGGAGGCATCAAACCTTTTCACACTTGACTTTGCTCTAGAGTATGCTAGCTCACTCCTTCCGTGTAATCCTCAATGATTGGAGGGGAATCCAAATGTTAGCACTATGACTTCGAGGAAAGAGGAACTAGACGAAAGGAAATTAAGGTGCAGGAAGAAGCAAAGAATCAATATAGAGCACTTGGAAACAACAAAGGAAGCTACAAGTGAAGAGAAGGAAGACAACATCAAAAGAAGGTTCAAGAGGCCTAACAAGAGAAGACAAAAACTAGGGGAAAGCTAAAGGGAGGAGCCTCACCTAAGGAATTATAGTAGCATGGAAGAGGGAAAGACTCGTCACATGTAGGAATAATAAAGGACAAGGTTAATGAGATAGAAAAAAAACCAAGAACAAAAGCAGAAACTCGCGAAAGCAAGATTGATAAAGAACCTTGACATATTTTAATGCCACCAACGTTAGGAGGACTATGAAAGCATGGGTTACTAATGGATGTGAGTAGGGTGAAATTCCCTTGATATTAGCATAAATAGGATAGTAAATGAGTTTGTCTTGAGACTAAAATAGGTGTCCGTATTAATAATCACTATCATTGAGATGTTAGTAGTGAGTGGATATCATGGTTGAGGGGCTTGTTAAAGGAAGACACCAATCATGGGGATAACTCATATGAGAATATAAAACAACAAGTACAAGAAAATATGAAATCCTTTAACTAAATTAGTAGGTTACAAGTTGCCTTAAGTTGCAACATTTATATTGAGAATGGCTATAAGAGTTGCATCAATTGATGCCATGTCTTAGTGAGCTAAATGAAGTTATATTGCTAAATGAAATTGAAGGTGAAATGAGGAGTGCAACGCCTCAATATCTCCCAACAACTAATTAACGGTAAACTTGAGCTAGCTCACACTTATCCGTAGGATCATTCCCAAAGGAATCCAATCGAGTCAATGTAATCTTAAAAACGAGAGAATACAAAAAGGAGAATAAGGCACGAGAGAACTCAAGGCAAAGACAAAATATGGCCAAACATTTGGGGGGTTTTAATAACAACATTGGTCATTACTACAACTAGCATAGATCCATCTTAAATATGGATCTAATATGAGCCTAGACATTATTTAAATGTTTTGTATAGTTATTTAAATTTTTAAATGTTTTGGATAGTTATTTTATTTTTTTTAGATTTTTAAAATTTTTTATTTTGAGGAACATGATAAAAATTTCAATTCAATTTTGATGACGGACAAACAAGTTTACACATCATACTCGGTTGTAGAATGAGCCCTCTCGACTCAATAATCCCATATCCCCTATCATATTGATGATGAACAAACAAGTTTACACATCATACTGGGTTGTAGAATGAGCCCTCTCGACTCAATAATCCCATATCCCCTATCATATTGATGATGAACAAACAAATTTACACATCATATTGACTGACAAACAAGTTTACATATCATAGTGAACTGTAAAATGAACCTCTCCGCTCAATAATCTCATATCCCCTACTATTATAAACTGTATTACACGATTTGTATTCTCCCTTCATGCAGATTTTCATATTACACGATTTGTATTCTCCCTGCATGCAGATTTTCATTATTATTGTTATTCCATAACAGTGGGAATATTTCAAAATCAGTGTCGGGTTAAAGTGAGCTTTCATTAAGGGTAAGCTTTCCACTATAGAACAGTTGTTCTATGAAGCCAAGGAGTGGCAAGGCTGCACCCTGCCGCTTTCTTATTTTCGCAACCAATGCTTTCTCTACATGTTCCAATTTCTAAAGGTGTTACTCATAAGCTTGTTGCGTAAGAAAAGTAATAAGAAAGCCAAGTTTTATAATCAACTGCCTTTTGGGGTTCTGTTAGATATCCTGTAGATAGAAAAATAGCCTTGTATTTTTCTGTCTACATATCAGTATCAGCCTATTTTCATCTCTGTTACGAGCTTTGAATTCTCTATTGTAATGATTTTGGGGAATCAATCTATTATCATTAATCTAAATAATTATGAGCGTTGTTTAATTAATATAATTTTTGTAATGATTTTGTGAAATCAATTAATATAATTTTTGTAATGATTTTGTGAAATCAATCTATTATTAATCTAAGTAATTATGACGGTTTTTATGGATATTGTAATTAATATAAATTTTATGGATATTGTAATTATTATTTGTTGTTTAAATATAATATATAAATAAATTCAAAATTTTATAAACTAAAAGTATAATTTTTAAAATTATCATTTTTTAAATAAATAAATTAATTAAAAAACATTATTTCCCAATAGAATTAAATGAAAAAGTTGTGCTCACTTACAAAATACTATTACTTCTCATCTTGGGTTGACAATGTTTCTCACGTTTTTACCATGAGTTGACAATGTTTGTCACCTTTTCACCATCTAGGGTGAAGCTGGAACATTCTCATGTTTTGTGTTTCGAATCTAATAACTCTGTAAATTCAGCGGATTCCTTACAAATTCACCGGATTCCCTCAGGTTCGTTGTCTATTGATTCTTCTTTAGTTTATTGATTCTTCTTTAGTTTATGTTAGTTTTCAAAATAGTGGAAGTGGTTCTATTAATAAATATTTTTTATAAATATTAATGAATAATAATAATTTGAATAATATTTTTTGGTTTAATAATAATAATAAATAATTGTATTTTCAATTTGGGTAAGAATACTAATATTAAGAATAGAAATAATAATTTATGTTTGGATAATAATAATAATAATAATATGATCTCGTATAATAATAATAATGAGGTTAGTGAATTTTTTTCAATTTCGATAATTGTAATAATATTAGGATTGGTACTAAGGTTCTAGGTTTGGATAATAATGTTTGTGCCAATTTTATTTTCTCTTTTAGTAAGAGTGTTGTGAATCTCTCTAGCTTTTTTTTTATCCTCCCGTCTTTAGTTTTTTGGAGAAAGGTTTAAATTTTTCTCTTGCTCCTAGAAATGCTGTGGTCGAGGATATGATCTTTGACATTGAATATGTTATTAGAGACTTACCAGACGTCACTGAAGATATCATTCGTCAAGACTGTGTGGTTGTCCTTAGAAAGAGAGCCCCCAAGAACAACATCAACAAACCCGAGTTTAACACTCTCAAATCATTAAACAATAATAAGAATATTGTTGTTCTCAAAGTTGACAAAGGTGGTGCTATGGTTATTCTTGATAAAGATAATTACCGTCGGAATATGTTAGACTACCTCCATAATAGTGGGAGCTATAGGAAACTCAACAAGGATCCCCTAAAGAAGATTTCCAAAAGTGTGGCTCTTGCTATAACTGCTAGTAGCTCGGTCAACTCATTCAATCATAAGCTTATAGAAAGTTGTCCTCTTACCCCGAGAATCTATGGCCTGCCAAAGATTCATAAGGAAATGGCTCATTTGAGACCCATTATCAACACAATAGGATGGCCAACTTATCTTCTTGCTAAATATTTAGCCCAGAAGTTTAAGCCCCTTGTTGACCATACACAGTCTTTCATCAAGGACTCTGCATCATTTGTCAATGAGTTGAAGAGTTTGAAGCTTGATCTAGATGACAAGCTTTTGAGCTTTGATGTGGTCTCCCTCTACACTAATATCCCTATCAACGAGCTCATCGAAGTCACCAAGTGCATTACGGATCTTGATACAACTAATTTAGTTGGTACTTGTCTTACTTCTACTTTATTTTCATTCAATGGGGAATTCTATGAGCAAACTTGCGGTGTCGCCATCGGTTCCCCCCCTCCCTTGTGGTAGCTAATCTATTCATGGAGGATTTTGAATCATAGTCCTTAGTGGCTTCTTCTCGTCTTCTGCCTAAGATGTGGAAGAGGTTTGTGGATGACACTTGTGTCCTCTGGTCCCATGGTAAGGAAGAGTTGGAACTATTTTTCCTTCATCTGAACAACCAATCTAGTTTCATAAAGTTCACCATGGAATTTGAAAGTATTGGCAGTCTGCCCTTCCTTGACGTTTTCCTCTCAAGGAATGATGATGGCTCTTTTTCTCATCAAGTATCTCGTAAGAAAACTTATACGAAACAATATCTTCATGCTAATTCTCATCATTTCCCAGCTCAAAAGCTTGGTGTTCTCAACACCTTAGCGACTAGAGCTTTAAGTGTTTCTGATGACAACCATCTCAATGAAGAGAAAGCACATATCCTAAGTGTTTTCTTTAATAATGGATATAGTAGATACCAATGTACTAAGGCTTTCCTTAGAGCTAAAAAAAGTCCTAGTACTCAGAAAGATATCAAAGATCAATTTTCTAGTGTTCATCTTTTTGTTATCCAAGGGCCCAATGACAAGATTACGAGTATCCTAAGGAAGCTAAGGTCGCTTCAACCTTTAGGCCTTTAAATACCGTCGGGAGCTCCCTTAGATCTATAAAAGATCCAATGGACCCTAAGAATATAAGGGCTTTTACATTATTCCATGCTCTTGTGGGAGTCCATAAATTGGTGGGACTAGTCGTTCGCTGTTATTTAAACTAATTTTTTGACTATATACATAGATTCGACACCCTGAAATACTCTTAATGCACTTCGATTGTGCAATAGTTACCCATTATAAAAACTTAAAAATAAAAAAATATGTTCTGAGCTCCCAACTTAAAAATAAAAACCTCCCCATGGAGGAGAGCGTGGCGTTTTCTGTGTTGAATATTGAAAACACGTGATGGGCCAAGTTTACGATGAGCCCATTAACAGTGAACCAAAAGTCAGTAATGAAAAGTAAGAGGAAGTCGGTGCTCAGGGAGTCTCTTGTTTTGTAATGGGTTTTGGACTCGCTTATAAGGAACCTACAATGCTTGCGGTTTGAATTTTTTTGCACAGTGATTGAGGTAAGGTCATTATCCTCAGTGCCCTACAACGCTTGCGGTTTGATTTTTTTGCGCAGTGATCGAGGTAAGGTCATTATCCTCCAACTGGTTTAAGATTAGTCTCTATATATGACTCTGCCACGGGCAAATACAGTGAACAACGTAAGAAATATATACAGTGAGTTCTGTAAGGCATCTTATTTTTCTAAAGGCAAGTTTTGTCTTTCACGTTGGCATAATCTGATTTCTGAAGAATCTAATGGGTTTTCATATTAGCAATTTTTGGTTTATCAAATTTCGAATCGAAGCAAGATTAATCATCAAAATCACAACTCGGTTTTTAATAATTAAATCGACCTTTAAGAAACTGTAGATTCGTTCAACTAAAAATCAATTAGTGTAAATAACGGAGTTGTCTATAATGCGACTTTTTGGAGATTCCGGTGACGGAATCCGGCGGATGAAATGAGGGTAAATCTTGATTTTTAGCAGTTAAAATGGTTTTTTAACTGCATATTTGGATTCAGCGCCCTGGAAAACCCCCGGGAGCCATTGATTGTGCAGAAACTAGCTATCAAACTTGGGATTCCAATGAATTGCTGCCGGACTTTGCCCGGAAAAATCCGCCGAAAAAGCTTTCAAAAAGTCGCGTTATAGACTACTGCGTAAATAACTAAGGAAGAGATGTAATGGTGGAGACATTTGACTTTATAACACTGAGGTAAAGACACTACTTTGAACTATATTAAGTCATTTTATAACTTTTGTATAAATAAATTTGAGGGTTTCATTATTAATAGAATAGATATCACAAGTTTTGAGATCATAAGTTAATCTTACTAGTGTTTAAAAAACATTTTAGTAATAATTTATATTAACTATATGTATATATGATTAAATATTAATTATATATATTTGATTAAATAAAAATATATAATTAAAATAAATATAAATAATGTTCTTGACTTTCAAGACATATAGGGGTGGCAGATCTCTCTTGATTGAAGAACTGAGGATGTGGTAACACATTCTCATGAAGTTTAATGCATATTGATGGTCTGTGGGACTATATCATTAATAGGACATCATATGGTTGAGTGGAATACAAAAGAGCGGAGGTGGTGGATGTATTACACATTTCTTGAGCTTGAAACTCATGTGGCAGAGGGCATTAACAAGGCCTCCCTCATGGTGTATTCCATGTGCAACATTCTTTCTTGTGGTGTGTCACTTAAATGCCTATAGAGCTCGACATGGAAAGTGAAGGTGAACTTAGATGTGATTTTGATTTGGTGGCGATGTATTTGCACTGGTTCAAGGGGCGGCAGTGGAAGGGAGGGAAGTATACTAGCACTATCCCACTTTGCTGAAGAACTGATGGACGTGGCAACACATCCCCACAAAGTTTAATGCATATTGATGATTTGTAGGGCCATATGATTAATGGGACATCATATGGCTAAGTGAAATATAGAAGAACAATGATGGTGGATGTATCGCATGTTTCTGAACCTTGAAGCTTGTGTGGTAGAGGGTGTTAACAAGGCCTTCCTCATGGTTTATTCCATGCAAAACATTCTTTCTTGTGGCTTGTCACTTGCCTACCTATCATAGCCTGGTGTGGGTAGTGAATGTGAAAGGAGATGCAATTATGTTTTAGTGGTGGTGCAATTATCCTAGTTTGCGGTATGAGTACATTGAGACAGAGGCAAAACAACCAATTTTCTAGTTTAGTGGGGTGGCCTTTTCTCTTCACAAGGTGCAAAAGCACTAGCTTGTGCATAATATCCTTTCTTTTCTTAGTTCTAGTTTTGTTATATTTCATTTCACTTTTTGTAGGGTTGTCAGCATCTATAATAAGCAAGGAAGGAAGTTTGTATTTTTGTGTAAGTTGTTTCGAGGCTTGTGGAGGCCCCAGTGTCTAGCCACTCACTTTTTGTTTAATGGTGAAGTCTCAGGCCCCTGAATCTAGTTATATTTTTATGATTACAACACTTAATTGTCTCTTGTAGTTTTCAATTTGTTTTTCTTAGCCATTGCCTTGATGGTGAATCTATTTTGTTCATTGAAGCTTTATTATAATCCCCCTTTATGGTGTCTTTCGACGATTTAGGGTGAATGATCTTTGGAATTTCTCGTTCAATCATTCTTTGTGTTGGCCTATTAGAATGCTTGCTTGATTTATCCCATGCCTTGTATCAATCATCCATGTGTCTTCAATGACAGAGGAAGGAAATATGTGTTGAGTCTTATTTGGTCTAGGGTTGTGTAGGGATACTAGAGTCATGTCACATATCCCAGTTTTTTATGATGGAGTTTCAAGACCCAAAGCCTTGATGTATTATTGTGACCATGACTCCCTTTTTTCTCATGTTTGTTTATGTTTCTCACTGATTGGTTCAGTAGTGAAATTTTGACTTTCTTTGGGGTTTTATTATAAGGTTGGTTTATGGTTGATCAAATACTCTAGAGGACTAGTAACTAAACCCAAGTGATAATCACATTATAGCATTCTAGTGCATGACTCAGCTGGGTAGTCCAATCAGGTTGGATCAGGTCCAAAGGATCTTGTGGTATCCTAAGGTCAATATAGTCAAACCCATCCTCAAAGCTGAACGTAATTAAAAATCCATGGCACAGGATATCCCATTCCTCCGTGACATGGTGGAGCTCAGTTTCCAAGTACCAATTCATTAGTATGACGCTCAAGGTATTACAAAACAGATGCACCCATTCAGGTTGGGGCTCCATGCCATAAGCCTTATTCCATTTAGCCAGGTGATTGCACGGGTCATATCATCTATCATACTTATCTGTCATCCATACTTTTGGTTGCCCAAAATGTATTCTCATCATCCTCCTATAGTCTCACCAATCACTAAAACTATCATTGTGTGTACCCCACCATCTTGCAGGCATAGCGCGCAGTACCTAGTTCAAGGCCTGGAACCGTTGTTTTACTGGTACTTCTCTTTCAAATGCATCCAAAAAGAAATCAAAATCAGTTAGCCCATCATAATGAGGCAGATTCCTGACTTCGGATGACACACAACACATCATTTTGGTCATCATGTTACAATGAAACTTCGAGACTTCATGTAGCCAGTTTTACCAATGCTCCAATTCTTCATCTGAATCTGGCGTGAAGGAGCTTTCGCAATCCCATGTAATGCGTCCGTACGCTATCAGATTCACCCAATCCTGGTCTTGCATCGTTATCTTGTAAATATGGTCCAAATCGTCATCACTTTCGTAGTCTAAGACTAGTTCTGTATAGCGTGGTACCTCCACAGGATCTAGTGGCACTACTACGCAGAGCGACTTGTTTTCAAATATCATCTTCCACTTCTTTAGGTTGATTAATCCATTCATGTCAGTGGCCCAATCAATTCCAAGGAGCAAAGGGTAGGGATTGCTATCATCCACAATCTCTATTACCTCAAAATCTGCCACCTCACTTGCACCCTCAATGTCAATTGTGACCCCTTGCAACCTCCCCATTAGGATAATTTTCTGTTGATTCACCATCCTTAATTGTATCGGGGACCATTGGAGCGCAGGCTTCCCCATTCTCTCTCAGGCCTATTTTGGCAAAACATTCGTGTCAGACCCCAGATCTAGGATAACTTGGTCCATCTCATATTCCCCTTTATGCGCGATGAGTCTCATCTCCCACCCGGTCCTTGCCTTGTGCTTGCCAAGCTTCCTGACCATGCACAGTTCACCAGTAGTGCCATCCTTACCAGTGCACCAATTGATCAATTCCTACAGGCCCTTCACAACCTTACTCTCATGGAGCAGCTTCATGCAGGTCTCCAAGAATGTGATAAGCATAGACGGGTCCATTTCTTCAATTGCTTTCTCCTGACTTCCGGAGGTAGAGGCATCAAAAAAGCTTTTCTTTGCTTCCATAAATTTTCCTTTTGCACGCTCCAAATCAAATTTAGTCTCCCTTTCTGGTGCTTTATGGACCCACGCACCTTCTGCAGGCTGCTTCCCTTTATCCTCCCCAGTCGTGGTTCCGCTCCGCAGCATAATGTTTACCTTAGAGTCTTCCTCGCGAGGCTCAACCCTCATTATCTCGATATTCTGCGTTGGTTGCGGAGTTTTCACACCCTTTTCATGAATCTTAGCCAACAATATTGGGAAATCCTCAGTCGCATGGTAAAATTGAGTACAGTAGTGACATGAAAATAGTGTCAGATACAGATAGTGCCTTGCGTAGTTCCCTGGGCCTCCACAATTGTAACAAAACAACTGTCCTTGGCCTCTCCAAGGCCCTCCTCCACCTCGGCCCCGACCGCGCCCCTGATATTCACCTCGCATTCCCCCAACACCTTGGTTTGGAGGCCATGTTTCTGTCTCATTCTGTATGCGGATGTCCTATCCATCATCAATTCGTAACTTTGACAATTGCACTCATCATGGCCTACTGATTGATAGAAATTGTAGAACAATTGTTGTGGCGTTTGTAAAAATTTCTGTAGCAAATGGCAATTATCAGTCGTGTGTTTCCCTGCTACCTGACATATAGCACACTATAGCTTAGACCCCGCACTTGGTCCTACTGCGGCCTTCAGTTGGAGAGGCATTGGTCCTCCTGCTACAATGTAGTTCGCGAACACTAGGCAATGATCCTTGTCATGCCCCTGACCCTTGCATTTTATGCACCAAACCTCTTTACGAGCCTCTGGTTGAGCAGTTCTGTCCTGCTTTAGAATTTTCATTTTGAGACAAAGGTTTTGCAATTGTGCATGAATCTGCTGAAGCCCTAGATTCAGATCTTGCATCGACATTTCGTGTAGTCTCATTGCAATCTCCAAGGCATCTCCCTGAGTTGTAATCTTTTGTTGTGAGAGCGCAACCCTCAGGTGAGGCAGGAGTGAAGCCATGAACTAGTCGTAATGCTGCCCATCCGTCAAATTAATATTAGCTTCGCAGATTTTACACTTCAATCTCTATCTAATTCCCAATGGGTCTCACCTGGTTTCATCACGATTTCCTTGAATCCCAGAATTGGTTGCGCTTCAGACTTAGGCCTACTGGATTCTTTATTCAAAGAGATCTGGATCTTTGCCAGCGTAGATTCCTGGTTTTCATTAGAGTACTTGATGTACCAGGTTAGCGCATGATCCTACAATGCACTAACCAATGTCACCTTCTTCATGTGATGATCCACAATGCCCTGAGCTTCCCATACAACCTTTATGACGAACCAAAATTGGCCCAGGTCCTCATTCCCTATGCCCTTGAATACAGGTGGTTTTACAGAGTTCGCCATATTGAATAGTGGAGGTAGCGGTGGTGTGGGTTGTTGGCTACTCGAATTGTTTATTGATTAAACAGTTGAGTACCACATTAAATTGTCAACCCAGGAAAGTCCTTTTGTTTCAAAGGTGACCTCGTACCGTATGCACTAAATTCTAAAAGCATTAAAGGCTGTAGTATAAATGAATCTACTTTCTATCAAACCCTCACTCTGTGTTACAGCAACTATAACTGTTGCAGAAATGAAATGAAAGCGATTAACTAATTGTAACAAATCTACAGAAAGAAATGATGGTTGTTTTGTAATAAAGGACCAGGACCCCGTCCTCAGAATAAGGATGTTCAACACCTGCCTCTGTAACCAAATTTCCCATGCACACTAAAAATCCTAATCACCGGTGACACAATCTTTCACAGCACCAATCGATTAAGAAAACAGTGTTGACAATAATACTGAGAGGGGGGGGGGGG
>APFE031419004.1:0-12287 GCA_000404065.3 Pinus taeda | reverse complement strand
AACATTTTCCCTGAAATAATCCACCTCTGTGCTGAAAACTATGAGCCAAATCAAAGAGCAATCAAGTCTCCATCTAGGAGCATCCTCTTCCATATAACTCCTGATTCAATCAACCAAATGCTAAACTTCAAGCAAAATCAGCTTCTGGTCCCTCTCTCTATGAGATTCCTGCTTGATGAAGGTCCTAAACTCTCAAGCTCAGAAAGAGCCCGAATTGCCAAATTATTCATGAGAGCAGATCGCTAGCCTACAGATCCACCTCCTTTTCTCTATGTAAATTTCAATGAAGTGGGCAAGATATTAGTTGATATGATATCCTATGTGCTGGGTTTTAAAGCAAGTGAGCACATTGATGAAACTATTATGGTCCTGTTGTCTGCATATAGCCCAGGACAACCCCCGCTATCAAGTACAATTATGCCAAATTCATCTCTAATAAGATACATGACCAACTAGTGAAACTGGATAGGGAGGGAGTCTTCAAGTACTCTTCTTACATCTACCATTTATTCATGTATTATCAACCAGACTGCTTCCAATGCCCCATCAAAATATTGGACTCTAAAGGAGAAAAGAGGTCTGTAATTTTCTGGACCTCAGTCTTTCATGAAGTCCACAATTCCCCCTACTCTTACTGTGAAGAGAACTCCTCCTGCTAAGCTATCCTATGACATGCAGAAAATATTGCAGCTTTCAAAGAACTGCAAAATAGGTGACTGGTACTTCTACCAGAATCACATTGTCATTAGGATCTATGGCTGTGAGCTCTGTCCCTACAGGCTGCCAAGATATGTACCAATGAGACTATTTTCCTTGGAGTATTACAGGAAACTCATCAATTCAAATTTAGCTCATTTTCATAGTGCCAAGAAAAATGTTCGCCTGAGATTCAAACACCAACTAGGCCCTTGGTCATGAACAAGAAAAAAGGTTGGCAAGATGCTGATCAAATATTGGGGGAGAAACTCAAGCTAAAGAGGAGTTTTTGGTGGGTCCCTTATGACCCAGATGGCTTTATCAATGCCAAAAAAATAAAATATAGGATGTCAGCCTATGAACATTGTAGAATCCCACAGATTGAACAACTTGCTAATCAAGATGAGTGGGTGAAAGGTACACTAGTTGAAGAATTCACTCAAGAAGAAATAATGGAGCGTAATGTCAAAGATTTGAAAAAAACTCTTGACTTGGATTCTTTTGAGCAGGTAACATTCAAACTGCCACAACAAGTCAGAGAAGGCACATCTACTGCTGCAGCTCAACAAACTGCCCAAGAAAGGTCTACACCAGCAACAAGTACAGTAAAAGGAAAGGAGGTAATGGATGCAGATCAAGAAACAGTGATTGAACAACCTACTACCTCAAAAGAGCAGGGTCAAGGGCAAGCAGACTGAGGCACCACAGATTCCAGCATTACAGACTCCCGTTAACGAGGAAAGAGGTAAGAAGCGGGATAGGGAAGAAACTACACGTGCTAGTGGCTCAACGTAGCAGCCAGAGGCCAAAAGGCAAAGAATTGATCCTCAAGTTGAGGAGGAAATAAGTGAAGAAGTCATAGAGAGTCCGAGGAGGGAGAGAGAAACTAGCCAGCAAACACCTACTAGCTCATTCCAGCAAGAGCAAACAACCTTCCTCAAGGTAGCAAAGCAAACAACCAATTGGGATTAAAGGAACTTTCATGGAAATCAAGGCTCAAAATGAGTTGTTAAGAGTACAGTTTCATGATCAATTCCTCAAAACAACACCCTCCAAACAGCAGATATTAATGGCAGCTTATGACTTTAAGGAGGAAAAGATGATTCTGAGTCATTTTAAGCCGAAGATACCACAGCCACAGATAGCTACAGACTATATAAAGACCAACTTAGAGATCCTCTCCAAGGACATACACCTGATGGACCAAATAGAGCTTCATAAGAAAACAGGTGAAATGGTCTATGCCACTCTAGCAGACAAGGCTATGCTGGCCCATCAACTGAAGGAACCATTGAAAAATAGAAACACTCAGTTGGATTTGGAGAGAATGTCTTCCTCGGCCAAAGATAACAGAATAAATAAATTAGAGGAAATCATTGTGGAACTAGGACATGACCCTAAGAAGGGTGCTAAAGGCATCCAGGCTCTCATAAAGAAAAAAGAGGAAGATATGGCTGCACTCAAAAAACAATTGAGGTTGCCTGCAACTATGCACCCTCAAACCGTAGAACTTGTGCAAGAGAAAGAAGGTGAAGATACAATGGATCTACTGATGAGGATGAATCAAAGAATAATTCAAATGGAGGAAGAGTTGGAGAGAGAATTGCAAGACAAACAGGGACAGTCGACCTCCCAGCCACCTCAAACAGCTCCAACTGTTGTCACTGTTCCTCCCACACAAGCACCAACACTCCCTCCTGTCATTTCAGCATCCACAACAACTACATCAACTACAGATGCTACAGCAGCAGCAGCAACAACAGCACCAGAATCTAGCATGAATATGGAAGAAATGATGAAAGTAGTCAAAGAGCTAGAAGTTCAGGTGACAGAGGTGAAAGAGGCCAAAGAAAAGTTGGCCAAGCTGGAGGCAAACTATGACAATTCCAAGATGACAGTGGCTGAGAAGCAAAGAGAAATAAAAGCCTTGGAGAATGAAATAAAGGCCTTAGAGAAGGAGCTTACTTTAGACAAAACTTTAGCTGAAATCAAGAAGATTTTGTGGGCCAAAATTGGCCAGTCAATCACTGACCAATGGCAATCGATTCAGGCCATACATGAACAAATAGAATTGATAGTCCTAGCTCAATTTGAAACTCAAAGGGCTAGAGCAGCATTGGGAAATATGCCTGAGTAGGCCAATAAAATGATTCACTTCCTGAACACTCATACCAAAGAGGAGTTGGCAGCATTAGACATCAGTAGTAGGACAGATACTATTCTGATAGAACAAATGGTGTTGACCCTGAGAAATTTTGTGCAGAATCTAGAAAGAAAGTGCCAGGAAATGTAGGACGAAATAAATGGCTTCAAGCTAAAAATGGCAGCATTGCAGAGTGGAGGATTACCCAGCCTATTGACTAGCACTGGAAGACTACTTTCCTGTGAATAGTATATTACCCGAATGAATAACTATGTTTCCAATCAGATTACAGCATCCTCAAGTACCTCAGAAGAAACAAGGCCTCCCTCTGGACAGAGTCTTTACGACAAATTAGAAAACCTATTTTACATTGAACATGAGATAAATCATCTTTTTGAGGTTCCACCCAATTTCTATAGATACACTGAAGCTGATGAAACACGGATTAAAATACAAAGACATCAGATGCCTACAGAGTATTGGTGGTAGGCAATGTTGGAGATTTTACCAAGGTAATTTTGGTCCTTTTCCCTCTTTTGATTAGCTACAAATTTTTGGTCAGCTACAGGTCAGCAAATTTGGATACATGGGCCACCTGTCAAACAGTAAAAACAACAGAAGGAAAGGGTCAAATTATGACTGCAACTCATTAATAAAAGACCAAGTATGGACAGCAAGACAGCAAATGCAGGACCCACAGATTAAAGACGCAACTCTTGCCATCTCATTCAGTCCAGAAAGTCAAATATCTCTGAAAAATTGGACAGCTATGCACACCAACAATTACTGCAACATTTATTTCCCTCGTTTACTTCTTTTAAAGAGTTGGTAAAGAAAGTAATTTCATGAAGACTTATCTGCAAGATATTTTATATCTCAATTTTTTATAAATAGCTCCCCATAGAATGTATTAGGGGTTGGTGATTTTCTTTCTGGATTTCGTTGTAAACTATCACACTGTTTTAATACAAAAGTTGTTTAAGTTCATTGTTGATGATCGTCTGGATGTGGATTTCATGCTCTCAGACTTGCTACAGAATTCCTGTGTCATTCTATGGATCAATAAGTTATTCTAAACTATGTTTTATGTTTTTTCTGTTTACAAATTTCACATACGTTCCATAATCTTGGTAACAGATAAGAAGAATAGCCCAGGATTTGTTTAAATACACCTTGTGTTCAATCTGTGTTATTTATCATGTTTTCCTCAGAATTAGTCATAAATATGAATTCTTAACTGCTTATGTTTGCACTAATTCCTTCATTTGAATACTGTTTAGGAATTCTTAATTGCTCCTGGATAATATTCATACACTTTCCCTCTGCCAGCATAATGAAAGATTCTTAATTGCCTTTCATTCCCTGACTTCATTCCATCATTTCTAGATTTGAAAATTGTTCCTAGATTTCCTATCCTGCATTGTAGGATTACCATTTCCCCATGAAACACTTCCAGTAGTACACCATCATTGACTCCATTGCCCAATGAAATAAACCATTTTAGACTTACACGGCAGCTCTGCTTAAAATCACCATCCAACAAACTTAAATCAAAACCCTGTGCATCATAAATAGCCTAAAATACTCAAAACAAAGCTAAATTACAAAGAGAGAGCCCTCTTTGGTTGCAGGTAGGCTAGGACCTGTAGTTAAAAGATTGGTTAGTGGTTACCTCGGCCGTATTCCCTTCAGGAGGCAGGGAACAACCTGAGTGATAACACATAGCACAAGAACACTTTCATAGTCCATGACTTAACCATGTCTACCTTCAAGCTATTAGGTTTACACCTAAGGAACTTGGCTCTGATACCAATTGATGAAAAAATTTACTAAACTTGGAGGGAAGGGATGAATCAATTTAGTACATTCATGGACATTAAACTTTTTTTTTTTTACTAATTAACTGAAAAATTAAATGAGAAACTTAACACATAATGACCAACATATTGAATATGTGAACAACAAGTAATAAATCATTCAAAATATAACATAAGCACATAACATCAACACATATGGATACCATATATAAGTGGAAATCCATAAAGAGAGAAAAACCATGATTTGTCATCCCTGTTATGCAAAGGAAAGCTTCTTCTCCCTTATTATATCTAATTTTATGTAGGTTCAAACCTACAGGAGGCTGCTACCTCAATTTTTCTCCATGATACAACATGAAATGAAGCTCCAACTCCCATAAGTTTTTTGCAGGATACAACCCATAGGAGGCTCCTATCTCAATAGGCTACAACATGTTCTTTATCTAGCTTCAACTTGAAAGGAGACAAGAATCCCCTTATACATACAAGAAAGGACATGATGGTTTACCTGGTCATCAATTTTAATATATCTATATTTATCTTTGCCTCTTCTCCCCTTCGAATTTTCTTCACATCAACTTCATATTTTCTAGATAACTCATGAATAATTAACTCTCACATGCTCTCTAACTCTATAACCTCATCTGCCGTGTAAAATAACATTTTTTCACAAAGATAGTTTGTTGGTTGTTTTCTTGTATTCCACATAAGAATATGAAGTGAACAGACTTGAACGTTTTCCTTCCAGTAATTCATTTCCAAACTCTTCATACTTTGAATAATAAAACACAATTAAGAGCCCAAATATTATTTTCAGCCACCTTTAATGATTAGATGCACCAATATAATACCAACACCATGCAAGTAAATAATACATTAAAACATTCACTCTCCCATGTAAACAATATTAAAGTAACATATGAGAGAAACTCATCACTCTCCAACATCATATTTCTATTCCACAACCTCTTGCATCACAAACTATTCACACCATTGCCTCAACAACCTTAAGTCTTGCATTGTCTATCATGGAGTATTTCCTTTTCCTTTTTCTTTTCCTTTTCCTTGAATCACAAAAATTAACATGCTTTTTTCTTAACTTTCATATATGCAATAACATCTCTCCAGTTGATCTCTGCAACATTTCTGCAAACATTTCACATAGAACCAATTATAATGCATCAAATAAAGCATTTTCCATTTTACTTTGATGCTCCTTTTCCATCACCCTTTCTCTTATTCCTTCATATAAAACATGCCTTGCTGCTTATTTTCCATCATATATTTTCTACTCATTTGGTGCTTCTTTACCTTACTGCTACTCTTTTCCCATCAATGGCAATAATTCCATCACTCTATTGCTTAATGGCTATTGAGAGTCCCAAGTTTGTGTTGTCTATGGCATGTTACATCAGTGAATCTAATGTATTCTATTTGGGTTTGGTTAAGAGAATAGTATGATGCTATGGTAATTGATGTTATGTATTAATGTTAGCCATATCTTGGTTTGTTTCGGTGATTTTTAGTGGATTGGATGATAACATCATTTGTTATGTTATGACTATGCAATACTAAGAAGAAGGTTAGAACTACATTGAGGGATTCAATCTAGTGAATTATTAGTTTTCTAAGAAGCACTAGGCTTTAAAGGAATATTCGGAAATATCGCTCAAATTATCCTCATTTATAAGATAGTGCACTATAGGAATATAGACATGTATCCGAGGCCACATGAGACTTTAGCAACAATTTGTTTCTAGTTTGGATACATTGTAGGCTGGGTAGATCTTTCCATAAATTTGGGAATCAAAGTTCTTAGCCACTTGGATTTACATAGAGTTACTAGATTAAAATTGATTGAGATATGTATTGGAAAAGGGAAGCAAAAATCATATATAAGGTGGGGCCCATTTTTTGAGCCTGTTGTACTGGCTACAACCACCCTCCAATTTTTTGCCTAGGCTTTGATTTTGGAGCTTTCCTTCATGTCCACAGGATCTTATCTTACACTGATCCAAGTATTCATGCTTCAACTAAGACTTATATTTTTCATTTTTAATTGTGTTTCCACACTTACTTTATCTATATAACTCACAAGATGACCTCATGAGTTGGTCACACAGTTGTTCTAGGCTTGCCTCTAGAAACTGCACAATTCTTGAAGGTAATTAACCTTGATGATTGGAATTATGTAGTACAGATTGGAAGTCAACCTTGAGCTAAGAAATTGCACAATCATGGAACGTAGCCCAACAATGAGACGAGAAGCTACATAATCCTCACTAAGCTCAAACAGTATGTAGAGCATTGAGCCAGAAATTTTCTTAGTTCCTTGGAATAGCACAATATTTCTTAGTGTTGTGCATGCCATGTTTCCTTGGAAAAGCAAGAAAAATAAAGGGAAAAACTAATGCCTAGGAAGTAGCGATATATTATTAGTTTCATGAAGGCAATACATTGCTATTTTTAGAAGTTTGCATCAAGTAACATTTTTCCTTCATTTTAGGTATGTGCAGCATGAAACCTCATTTGCTCAATTCTAGTTAATCAATGCCTCTAGAGCTCATCTGCACATTCAATCCTACAGCTCTAGAATTCCTAATTAGGTCAAGGAACCTTTGGTCGATTTGTCGTCGCTTTGTTGGGTGATTTTATCTTTTATCATTTTTTGTAACCTTTTCTATCAATTTTTGTCATTTCGCTTTTTTGAGTGTTGTTTTACTTATTTCTCTTCATAGTTGATGGGTTTTCAACTTGTTTTAACTTGTAAAAGTGTTTTTTTAAGTTATAATTTTACTTTCAGAAGTGTCGCATCGGTTTTTTTTGTTTTTCCACTTATAATCGTCGTTGCGGCAACTCCCCTCACATACTTGATTTTCATTTTGTTTTATCAATTTTTGCACTTGATCCACATTGATTCATTCACACTTAGTTAGTTTTGCATTCAATCTCACATCATTGCTCACTTCTGGTCACTTTTCATACATCCATCGGGCAGATCAACACTTTCCTTGGCTAGATCTTGTCTTGCCTTGCTGGGAACTATGCAATCCAAAGGCTCACGCCATAATCTTGGCCTCTGGAATTCTTTAGTGCACAGTACAGGATTTCCCTCGGTCAACCTATAACCTTGGCCACTAATACTAAATAATTCACAGTCTCTCCCAATATTTGCCTTGGATAGGACTCAATATTACACAGTGTCAAGCCTCAGGCTTCATCCTTGGCTTTTGGGATTGTGCAATGCCAAGTTCCAACAACCATCCAATCTCCCTTATTGATAAAAATTACATAATCCTTCTCTCGAGTTTTCTTGTTTGTTGCTTGATAATTATTTGAAGGTACAATTTAGAAGATAATTTTTTCTTGCCATGAGTGTCCTTTTGTCACACAGGTATCACACTAGTGAAGAAATGTCTCCCAACAATCATTGTTAGCATGGCACCAAAGAGAGTTTCTTCAAAAGAGAACACATAAAGTAGTACTGGGGAGGCAGTTGAGAAAACACAAGTAGACTTTCCAGTATGTGTAGAAACTCAACCTTTTATAGAAAATGAGTTGACACTAGCATGGAAGCAAGTTAATGAAGCTCTTTTGGTGGAGATCCTTGAGGAAAATCTAGAGGACAAATCCAGAAGCAGCACCAGTAGAAAGAAAGAATCTCATACAGAATAAGGCAAAGGGAAAGGTTGTTGATAGTCTAGGGGGAGAACAAAGTTGAAAGATGAAAGTGGATCAAATTCTTATGAAAGAAGCTTTAGTAGTAGAAGTGAAGAGGAAGGAGAGGATATAAAGAGTAGAGAAAAATAAGAGAGAAACATAGAGCTCACAGGAAGAAGAATTGAGATTGAAGAAAGAAGAGCAAGAACGAAAGAGAGAACGAGAGATGAAGAGGAAAGAACAAAAAGAGAAGAAGAAGTAGGAAGAAGAATAAATGGGGGACACCATAACTGAAGAAACATTTCCATTACAATTTGAAGAGAAATAATAGAACCAACCAACAACAGAGGAGGCGGGTGAACAAGTGCAGGATCAGGAACTTTCTCAATAGATTGAAGACTTACTTGAATTTTTATATATGGAGTTGGAATTGGAGCCACAAAATAGGGATTTTCTCGTGATGCCTAGTACACCATAGGTCTGAGTGAAGAGCGAGATGTTTTCCCTCTTGATGATGATCGAGTAATGGATGTGTACAATATGTCATATAATGAACTTTAGAAGAGGATTTTACAAGAACAACGAAAACATTTTCTAGATCATTGTGCATCACTTGCATCCATTAAAGAAAGGGTAATAGTGGCAGACACCAAAACAAGTCCAAAAGTTAGAAAATGATATATTACAGAGAAATGGAACACATAAAATATTGCATAGATAAAAACACAGAAAATGCATAAAGCAAGAGAGACACATATATTGGGCTATGTCCATGGAGAAAAATTTTGTCCTTCCTTTTATATTATCCAACAAAATGAAGAGATACAACCTACAAAAAATCCACTGTAATTCCCTCTTCACTCTAACATAATCTCCTCTCTCTTTCTCGCTTAGAAGAGATATACACATAGACACAATACAGTTCCCTCATATATAGCGAGGGAATTCTTTCTAGGGAAAAATACCCTAAATTAAACATAACTTCTACCATCATATCTTTGCCTAATGAACAACCTAGATTGACTACGAAACTACAACATTTTACAAGGAAATTTTACATCTATTTTTAGCTTTGAGGGCATTGCGCCCCAAACCCCTGCAAAGGGGGGGCTCATAAAAATAACCATCGCCCCCCTGGCGGCGGAAATATGGGCAATGTTGCTGCCTCACTATGAACTGGGGTCCACTGTGGTGATACCTTTGAGTAGTGAAGATAATTAGGCTCTACACCCAATAATCACCCACTTGGATATTAAATATAGCAACTCCATCGCTGCTTCATTTACTAGAAAATGACTATACTGTGGACCTTGTTGTTTATCATCTTCATCATCATACATGAAGACCAATCGAAACCAAGAAGAATCTTAGTTCCTGCCTAGTTACAACTTTTTTTAACATATTTGGAGGATTCTGGCTAGTTTGTATCTTTTCCAGCATCAAGTGTTCATCTTCCAATACCAGTCGTATGAAATGGTACTTGAGATGTATATGTCTAGTCTTGGAATGAAATATTGACTTCTTTTTAAGATGAATGTCATCCAGGTGGATATTGGTGGCCACCCACCTATTCCACTTGGACCTCCACCATTGGTTCTTTTAGTTTTTTTAGTTTCCTTAATTGTAGCACAATTTACTATTTTTGGAAGCTTTTTAGGTCCTAAACTTCCAGAGCCATTTTGAGGCCCTAAACGACTTTTTTTGGGAAAATCACTAGAAGAAATTTTGATTTTTATGATTTTTCAATTTAGTAATCATTGTTAGTAGTTTTTGTCCATGTATAGGTCTTTCGAAGGAGGTATTGTATGTGTCAAACGAAGATCGTATGTGAAAGTTACGAGCCCGGGAAGTTGATGTACCAATTTACACCAACAAGACCCATAATATGGTGTTTCATATCCTAGGTTAGGTTTTTGGATGTTTTGGGGTTTTCCATTATTTGTTAATAATAAATATCCCTTCAAGCCTCATGTTGGCATTATGATATAGGTCTTGTCCTTGATGGCAACTCACTCAATTGAAAGATCATGGTGTAGCATGTCAACTTGAAGAAAGAGAGGTATATAGATCAGACTACAAAGAATGAATAAAGAGAGGTATACGCAGGTTCACATTTACCAAGTTGCGCATACATGTAGGTTAAATGAACACAAGTGGCATATATGTACACACGCACTTTCACAGAAGGAAAAGCGCTTATATGTTGGAAAACTAAGTTCTTGGTTTGAGGTATTTGGTCCAAGGTATTTTGATCCATGGTATTGGTCCAAGGTATTTGGTCTGAGGTATTGACCCTACATATTTGGTCCAAGGTATTGGTCCTAAGTGGTTTTGATCCATGGTATTGAAAAGGCCTAAAACTATATGAGGAGAAGATCATTAGGCCAAGGGGTGCAAGTATCGAATATCTGATGAAGTGTGAGATCTAGTATGCAAGTTATTAGCTTATGGTGCTTTGTTGGATTTGAACCAAGGATGAACCTTAGTGGTTGATGAGGGATAATATCTAATGATGGATAGGGATCTTAAGGCTTAAAATTAATTATCATTATATGGTTTGATCATGTATAGTCTAGATATGAATACTAATACATGTGTTATTTTGTAAATGTTATGATCTGGGTATAACTCAAATCTGGAATAGTTGCAAAATTATGAATTAATATTTACATATGTGTACATTGGTTGGCTTTGATAAAATTGTGTGTACATGGTGGTTCGACACATGGAAGTAGTGTATAACTTATGAAGTATGTTTTAGTTGCTTTCGTTTGCTGTTGCAGAGTTCTGGGTTCTGCTTTGGGTTTTGGTGATTATATTCCGGTGACAGTGTTCTGAATGATCAGATTCAAGTTGTGATGATTGAGTTTCAGTGATTGGTTGATGCAGATGTAATTGATGATTGTATTGTAGTTATGATGTTGTTGATGGGTCCAGTATGAAAATTGAATGAAACGTGACCTTCCAATTGTGGTGTTGTGTTCCAGGAGTATCTAGCCTGAAAATTCATGAAACGTGGTCCCTGCTAGAAGAGTGAAGTTTTCTATAGGCTGGAACCTACGTAGTAGTAAGCATGTTGGCTAGTACAAGAGCTAGGGGGTTGTAGCTCCCTTCCAGTAGTAGCTGGAGAACGAGAGAAGGTTGTAGTCTTCTGTAGGTGGGTGCCTGTGTACTGGTATGAGTCTACACCAGCACAAGATTGTAAACAAATTTTCTTATTATTAAAAGAAGATAGAGACCACAACAATAGGTGGTTTTTACCGACATTGGGTTTCCACCATATATCTTGGTGTTCATGTGTGTTTCTTATGTATGATGCTTTATTATACTTTTACTGCACTATCTAATAAATCTCTGATATACTCGTTAAATTTCAATACATGATAAACTATCTAAATCAAAAGTTCTCTGCATATACGCTTGTTGATTTAAGTATAGTCTCGTGCACACACTAGTTCACTTAGCTCAAGTAGAATATATAAATATGTTTGGGAAATTAAATTATTGATCTGATAATACTAATTCATCCCCCTCTCAATATTATTTCCAACAATTGGTATCAGAGCAGGTCCTTTAGAAGAAGCTTGATCACTTGAAGGGAGATCCATCATCATGAGTAATCAAGAAAGCATGGGATTCATCAAAACACCAATATTTGATGGGAGCAACTTTGTTTATTAGAAAATAAGAACCACAACCTATCTACAATCACTTGGAAGGGATGTATAGGAAATTGTGGAAGGAGGATATACATTTCCAATAGAAAGTCCTATAGATGCGACAGGTAAGAAGAAATTTGAAACCAATGCCAGAGCTATCAATACCTTATTGGGAAGTCTGTCACAATCAGAGTTTTTCAAATTCATGTAGCTCAAATCAACCAAAGAAATATGGGACAAAATCGTTCTGAGCTACAAAGGAGACTCTCAGGTAAAACGTGCTAAACTTCAAACTCTCAGAATTCAGTATGA
>APFE031419002.1:126376-137121 GCA_000404065.3 Pinus taeda | reverse complement strand
AATAATAATAATAATAAGTGGTTCTAATTTGGATCTTGGAATGTCCTTACTCAACACTTACACAACTGTTCAATTTTTTATCACACGGGGGCTTCACTCAATGAACTTCTGACATACCATGTGTGTTCTTGGCATACTAAATGATACGCTTAATTTGACTACGTATTGGAAAATACTTATAAAAGGAACATGATTTAACTGCCTACCAATATGAATATAATACACCTTCCCAATTTAAAAAAAAAAACTTTACTTTCACTCGATATTGCAGGTATTCATTTTTTCATTAACATTTTTTATACCTCTTTATATTGTTTCGTTAACTTTGAGCTCCATTTTTTATACCTTCCAATATAAAAACCCTTTACCCCCTATTATATGCTAAATATATTATGTACTCTTTTCCTCAATATATATCCCCCAATATGAATGCACGTGGTATGGTATTTCTCCCCCAATGAAGCCCCCATGGGTTGTCACTCCATTTGAATATGTTACCCATATATACAAAGGGAATTATTCTTAAAATCAATTGCTAACATATTTCAATACATAAAAAAGAAATTACTTGAATTCTTCTCATGTTTCTAATTCAAGGCATTGTCCTTAGCCTTGGATTTTATTGTAACGACTACAACCACCCTCCAAAATTTTTCCTTCGCTTCATTTTGGAGCCTCCCTCCTAAAATCTTAGCATCTTGTCTTGCACTGCTCAGATACTTGTGTTTTAATTTGAATTTATATTTCACTTTACAACTTGTGTTTGCTTACTCACTTTGTTATCTAACCACAAGCTGACCCCCATCAGTTGGTTGCATCAGGTTCTTACATTGCCTTGGCAAAATCCGTAGTCCTAGAGAGCATCCAACCTTTCTCTAAGGAATTGCGTAGAGCAACCCATCTGTGAGCCTTGCTCTCAAGACTTGCACAGACCAGCCCATCATTGAGCTTCGACTCTAGAAATGCATAGATCCAACTGACAACTTGTCTTCAGTTGGGAAATTGCACAAAGCATGAGAGGTAGCCAAAGCCACCTAGCCAAGAAATTGCATAGAAGCATTCCCTCAGCTACTGTCCGATGCATGTGCCTGCAGGTTACCTAGTTCCCTCCGGAACTGCGCAATTTCTCCATGCTTGCTTGGCAGCCCTTGCTGAAAAAAGTAAAAAGAATCCCTAAAACATAGGGATCTATTTTTAGCACTGGGAGTTACACTTAGTTAATTTTAGAAACTACCGCCACTTATCGCTTTTTCCTATATTTTTGGTATGCATGTCATAAACCCTAAATTGATCAAATCTATTTAATGGACATCACGAGAGCTCATTTTCACATTCGATCTTGGAGCTCTGGAATTCCTGAAGCATCTAGGAACCTTCAGCATGATCGAGAGAACTTTTGTAGGTAAAATTTTCTTTTCAAGTCTTTTGCTGATTTTTTTGGCGCTTTCATTTCCTTAGCTTGTGTGAGTGTTGTTTTGCATTTTTTTTTTTGAACGACCACTAGAATTTTAGTTTGTTTTAACTTGTAGAAGTTTTTTTCAAGTTTTTCATTGCCTTTCTTAAGCGTCACATGCATAACCCCATTTTTGCACTAATAGTCGTCATTGCGGCGACTCTTCCCACCAATTTCGTTGTTCATACATTTGAGTGATTTATGCACTTGCTTTGATTGCATACATGACCATTCACTCAGATCTGCATCATCATTCGCCCCTGCATTTAGATCTACACATTTTCAAGTTTCTCTTGGGTAGATCTAGGTTGCCTTGGCTTAGATCTAGCTCTTCCGGGCATGCACTATGCATTTCTATAACTCAAGGCTCTACCTTGGCTCTAGGAATTGCATAGAGGCTGTTAGTCACTAGCTCCAGTTGTGCTCTCCATAGTTCCAGGAGACAGTCTCGAGTCTTGCCAATTGGGATTGCGCAATGTGTAGTCCCAGCCATAATCAAGTTATATTGAACTACACATTGCACAGTTCTAGTCTACAAAAAGCCATACTAGACCGCACTCTATGTAGTTCTAGTCATCAGTACCTCTCACTAGCAGTTGGGAATGCACAATGTGTAGATTGAGCTGACAATCTCTCACCTCTGAGAGTCACAACTGCGCAATATTTCCCAGCAGTTTCCTAGTTTGTTGCATGATCGATCCTCGAATTTCTTTATGTTTTTAAGTTGACATTTTCTTTCCGTGAGTGTTCGTTCTGTCTCTAAGTGCATAATTATTTTTCTTTCCTATAATTGTACCCTACCAAATCAACATGCAAATCAACATTTGGTATAAGAGAAGATTTTAAGAGTGAGAAAGATTAAATTTGGTTGTGAATCTTATGCATATTCAACATATTGGTAGGAGTGTTCGAAAGTTTAAAGAAATAGTGAACAATAATAATGGTCTTAATATTACTCAACTTCAAATATCAATCTTTAAAGGTAAGAATTATGGTTTTTGGAGAATAAAAATGAAGACCTTGTTTCTTTCATAGAAATGGTTGGATTTAGTGGAAAATGGTTATATAGAACCAGCTAATGTTTAAACTCTTGCTAGCTCAACCCATGTCCAAAGACAACAATTAAGAGAAAATAGAAAAAAAGGTCTCAAAGCCCCTTTTTTAATCTGAAAAGCGATGTATGATTCTATTTTTACGAGACTTATTGCAACAACAAAAAGAAAGGAGGAAATCAATGTGCTGCAAAAAAACATATCAAGGGATAGATAAGATAATCTCTTAGAAAAGGGTCTGAAACTCTTTCAATTCAAAAGTCATAAACTACACACAATTTTTTTTCACTAGGGTTATGAGAATATTGAATAAAATTAGATCTTATTAAGAAGATTTAAGAGATAATAATAATAACAGTAAATGATAATTCATTTTTTTAAAGAAGTCCTCATAAGATATTTGACATTGTTATTATTTGTATTGAATATTATAAATATTTAACTTATTTTTCCTTAAATAAATTCAGGGGATCTCTTTAATATCAAGAGCAAAGAATGAATGGATGGATCAATTGAAAAATATTTTGAACAAACTTTTCAAGAAAAGGACAATATTCCTAAACATAAAAGTCACGAAGTTGAGAATTTCTACCATAAGGAAATTTGAAACACTAAGGGATGAACAAGAGGACAAGTAAATAGAAAAGGCGTAGATTGAGGAAGACATTTTTATGCCAATAACAAAGAAAGGGATAATGAAATTATATTGTTGGAAGGAAAAAAACTAGAAAATCCCAAGTTCAATGTTTTTATTGTAAATAATTTAGCTACAATGAATTTAATTGTTGGAAATCACAAGAGAAGCAAGCTAATTTATGAGGAAAAATAGAGAAGGGCACATATGTTCTTGGTTTATCAAATAATTTTTTGAATGTGGGGTAGCTTATTGATATTTTTTATTTTTTAAACATTCAATGCATTACATAAGATAAAGAAAATCATAATAATTTTATATCCAAAATTAATATGTTATAAAATAGAATCTTTTTGCTTTAAATTTTTCTTGAGAAGTAAATAGAGCATTAAAGGTTGGATATGATGAGGTATGGACATCTAAATATAACAACCTTAAAATTACTATATAATAAAAAAAGGGTCAAATGATTACCTCTGGTTGGTCATGTTGATTAATTTGATCACATTGATTAATTTCATGAAGGTTTCATTCTTGGTAATTAACATAAAGGCTCATTTCTAGTAGGAAATTCATGAAGTGAGAAGAGAACGTTGTCTAAGTATTTAATTATTTTCCTCAATCAATTTAGTAGAAAAACATGGGTGTATTTCGTTAAAGAAAAAATTGACACCTTTTTTACTTTTCAACACTTCAAAGTTGTGGTTGATAAGAAAAGTGGTTATGTCTTAAATAAATCACACATAGATAGAGGGTGAGAAGTTAATTCTAATGAGTTTGATTATTGTTGCAAAAACAATATCATTTATAGAAAGTTGAAAAAACTATACTCCCAAATATAATTGTGTTGTCAAATGCAAGAATCAAATAATTATTGAGATGGATATGATCATGGTGAAAGGTAAAATTCTTCCAAATATTATTTGGGATAAATTTGTGTATACATATATTCTTTGCTTAATAGTATCGAACAACAAGTGTGCAAAATATGAATCCATATTAGGCATGAAGTGGAAGAAAACCCAATATAGCTCATGTGTAAGCCTTTGGTTATATCACTTATGCTCATGTTCCTACTAAAGAAAGAACCCAAAAAAACAAACTAGATGATAAAAGTGTTAAACACATCTTTATTAGCTATTATGAGGAGAAAAATACTTATTTATTGTATAATTAAAAATTTAAAAATTATTGGTTAGTCATGATGCATTTTTTATGGAAAGGAAGAATGGCAATGGAATCAAAGAGTGCAAAATAAAACTAAAAAAAATTACTATACAAAAACATGAATCTTCAATTTCTAAAAATCCAAATAACAATTTAATTACTTATTAGACTACATCCACTCCATCTTTTCATTCAATGTCATGCCTCATTTCAAGTCAATTCCTCCTCCCAGACATGTAAAAATCTTAAATGAAATTTATGGATATTCTAATTTTTCTTTATTATATCGAATTCAAGAAGATCCATTTTTTTTTTAATGTTGTAAAATAAGAAGAACAGTGCAAAGAAATGGATAAATAGATTTCAAATATTAAAATGAATGAAACATGGGAGCTTATGGATCCTTCTACTAAAAGAAAAGAAAAAAAGAAAAGAAAAAAAAAAGAGTCATTAGACTAAAATGGGTTTATAAAACAAAATATGCAACTGATGGATCCATATAAAATCATAGAGAAAAATTAGTGGCAAAAGGGTTTGGTCAATGACTAGATATAGACTATCATGAACGATATGCTCTCGTTAGAAGAATAAATATAACATGGATATTTTTAGCATTAATATCACAACATAATTAGTTGGCTTTACAAATTGATGTTGGTTTATCAACTTGATGTGAAATAACATTTTTGAATGGTGTTTTAAAAGTGGAGGTCTAGACCCAAGGATATGGACTTACATGGAATGAACTTTAAATTTACAAATTAAAAGGGTTGTTTACCAACCTAGAAATAAGTTCCAAAAGCATGGTAGGGAAAAATAAATAAATAAATTCTAAAAAAAATGATTAGACAAAAGAAAAAGTGAACCTATATCATATGTGAAGTCAAAATGGTATAGATGATGTGATTATTATTTGTTAATATGTATATTACTCGATGTAGACATACTCAAGTAATTAGTTAGTGGAGGAGTTCATATAGGCTATGATAATTAAACTTCAAATGAATGATTTGGGTTTGTTATATTTTTTTTGGAATAGAAGTGAAGAAAATGATTGATGATATTTTTATTCACAAAAAAAATATGCTACAAAACTTCTTCACAAATGGAAATAGTAATTCGTGAACACACTCATATAAATAAAAACTTATTATCTATAGAATAATTAGGAGAAAAGTTAGATACTAGAAGTGAGTTTAATTTGTAGATTTATGCAAAGTCCAACTAAAATTCATTCTTGAGAAACAAAATGAATTTTGAGGTATTGTTTTGGAACAAGAAATTTGATAGTTTTGTTAATTTTGGATTGGTTGGTTATAAATATAGTGACTGTGATGGATTTTTTTGTGATATAGAGATTATTTGAACAAGCTATGTCTTCAAGCTAGGATTACTTGTAGTATCGTGGTTTTCAAGGAAACAACCAACTATTTCATTATATTTTATAGAAGCATAGAATATTTGGAACAACATCAACAACATGTGAAACAATTTGGTTGAAGAGAATTGTGGTAGATTTGAGACTAGAACAAAAATATGCCACCACTATTTATTGTTGTGATAACATTTTAAAATTTCCATACATAAACATCCAATATTTTATAGTTGCACCAAAAATATAATTTCATAAGAAATAGTATGACAAAAAGAGAAATTGAAAGAAAATTTTGTAAAATATATAATGAACTTTATGATATATTCATCAAAACAACTACCCAGAATGAAGTTCTATTACATGAGAAAGATTCTTACAGTCATCTCATTGAGCATTAAGGAGGATACTTAAATGTCATGCTTAATTTATATTATTGTAACATGTAATTTATAACAATTTTTTACAACATTATCAATATATTTTAATTAAAGTGATTGTAGTATAATTTTTTGTTTAAACCAAATGCACATTGTAAGTATATATGGAATAACAAGAATTTTCCACTTTTCAAGCATTGTACTACTCAATGATGTGTTCCTTATATGGTTATAATATTAGAGGAATGCATGACTACTTCCAAGTAGGCACGTGAAATGACTACTAGCTAATTGGATCTCCATTCATTAAAATTTGGATTCCAAAGAAATTAAACTAGCAATTGCATTTAATGTTGCAAAGGAAACGTCGTAAGGAAGTAGCATAAGTAAGAACAACAGAGAACAATGAGAATCTAACAAACATTTAATTCAACTTATTCAACAAACATATATATATAGAGTGAAGCATGTCAACATTAATTTTGATCATGAAGGGAATTATTTGTGGCTAAAATAATAAACTCCACATTGCATATAAAATGAAAAGTATCCCAAAATGTTGCTTGAAATATTAGATTAAGATCTGTGAAGTTTGGTCCTCATCCTTACTGATACAATTAACTACAACTGATCAAAACCTCAATTAAAACCCCACTGACTTTGTTCATGTTTCTATTGCACACAAGATTAACACGTTCATTCAGAATTTTAAATTCAAGAACATATTGACTTCTAAAATCAAATTTTCTGTTAAAGTAACTAGAGGGGAACACAAAAATTTTATGCAAAGCAAGAGCTAAGGCCTCAATATAATTTATGACATTTTTCTCTAAATCTTTTGCACTTTCCCATGATTCATGCCTCTACCAAATCCTCAATATGAAATCAAAATAAAAGTGACACAACACTTCTGATGGAGCCAAGTATGAATTAAAAAATACAAAGAAACATAGTTCTAAGAACACTTGAGTCTAAGCATCATAATGGAAAACTACACTGCAAAGCAATGCCATTGACTGAATCTTCATTTCTTATGAATCAATTATAAAATTATGAGAGGGTTTTGTGGAGATAACTATGTAGTCATGTGTATTTATGGAGCTTAAACATATCTAATTTTTAGCAATATTCCATTCGAGACTTTTATGTTCCTTAATTTTGAGTGGAGAATACAAAAATATTTTCTTATTGTCACAGGAGATACCTCCTCAATAAGAAATTTCTCTTGAATATCAGTCCTTAGGTTTCTAAGGATTGTATCTTTGAAACAAATACATCCCAACCCACCATTTCTTAAAAACATAGTACACTCCTAACTCAAGGGTTACCTTGTAATGGAAACTACACTGCAAAGGAATTCCATTGATTGAATCTTCATTTCTTATGAATCAATTATAAAATGATGACAAAGTTTTCTGGAGATAACTATTTAGTCATGTGAATTTATGGAACTTAAACATATCTAATTTTTAGCAATATTCCATCTCAGACTGCTATGTTCCTTGATTTTGAATGGATAATACAAAAATATTTTCTTATTGTCATAGGAGATACCTCCTCAGTAAGAAATTTCTCTTGAATGTCAGTCCTTAGGTTTCTAAGGATTATTTATTTGAAACAAATACATCCTAACCCACCATTTTTTAACAACGTAGTACACTCCTAACTCAAGGTTACCCTGCATGGTGTCACATAGTTTGTTTATGATCTTTTTTCTTTAATTTCAAATAACTTTTGTTTTCATATAAACAAAATAGAATAAAGGCCATGTTTTGAAGTTTAAATTGTTTCCTATTTTCTTATTTTTGGAACCCAAATTCATTTAAAGTCAACCATTCTCTTATGAGAAGTCTATGTGAAACCATAGAAATTGATCCTCACAAATGTCTCAGGAATCCAATATTTTGTTTGTCATGTACCTTTTGCAGATATTTGAAACAAATAAATCCCAAACCATCGTTTTTTAACAAACTAAGCATACGATTCTTCCTAACAAATTTTTAGCAAAACCCTTTTATAGCATAGTAGGTTTTCATAGTTGGATACACACCGTTCAAAAATATATGCTTTCAAGCTCTGAGAGCCATGTTGAGATTTCATTACAACATTTTAATGGTAAAAGAAGGTCCTGATAATTTAGTGCAAGGAAAACATATCCAATTGGTAGCAATATTCCATCTGATATTGCTATGTTCCTTAATTTTGAGCTGAAAGAAAATGATTTTGAACTGGGTTTCATAAGATATTATCATTTTTTCATCTGGATTTTGTTTTTATTCTCTTCAAAAATGTTTCTCTGAAGCTCTTCCAATCTCATTATGAGCTACATTAAGGCTTTGAAGGTGTTGGAACAAGATTCTAGCCTCAACTGTTGCAAATATGCAAAGTTGTTGTCCAACTTTGATGCTTTTGGATCACTGACATGGGACTTGGAAGGCTAACTCCATATGAGCTCCCCATAGAATTTAAAACCAACCCATAAGGTTCCAGCTATTGTTGATTGGATGGGAAGTGAGAATTCATTTATATCAAACAAAAAAATGAGGTTATGCGTCTGGAGGAAGAGGAAAAATGGGTTCTAGTTCGAATCCTGTGGTGAAAAATTCACAATATTCATTGGAGACTGTGGATGAGGCCATGTATATAGCTAGAAGGTATGGAATTCGTGGTGGGAATCAAGAAATATCCAATTTTGTTTTGTTTCTAATTATATAGATGTTTATTGTCCACATGGGGTAGCTCAAGCGGCAGTGCCCGTGGAAATGAAGTCTCACCGAACTAGAAGTCTTGGGTTCAAATATTGGGCTACCCTTCCCCTGTAGTGGGGTATGTAATGGACATGAAAATCGGAGAGTCCTACCAAAGCTTACAAAAAAATTATATAGATGTTTACTATCAAAAAATGTTAGAGGCAAATCCAAGCAACTCACTTATGCTCAGAAGCTATGCAAAGTTCTTGCATGAGGTATGGATTAGTCCATTTTTTTTATTTTTATTTGATGAATGTTATAGGCTTATACTTGGAGATCCTTCTTGACGTGATGTTTTAGGTTTAGACATTGTGTAGTTAGGTAATTGATACATTAATAATGTTCTCCTTACTCTTAAAATTTCTAGAAATATGCTCTCTATTTCTTATATTTCTCCCTCTTCTACCCGCTTGAACTCATAGAAGTTGGTGCAATTACCATTTGTTTGGTATGTTGTGGAGTTTTAGTTTTACTATCCAACTTTTAGCCTTGGAAACTATTGGTCTCTCAAGGAATTGTTCCAGTCCTTAAGTGCATGCACACAAGGCTTTTGAGTCTGGTACTTTAAGGTTTATTTCAGGTGATAGTGTGGGTGTTGAGTTGTTCCCAATTCTTGATTGGGTTCAATATGGGATCTTCTCTTGTCACTTCCATGGTTGTGTTCATTTTAATTTTCGTTTTAAGTTTTATCTATTGGATAAGTGAGGGAAATTGAGAAGCTAGAAATGTTAATACAAAATTGTTAATTTTAAAAATAATAATAATAAAAATAGAAATTGAATTTTATATCATTTTTATTTTGTATAAGTAATTAATGAATTTAAGGATTAATAAAATTTTGAGATATGATATTATTTGAGGACAATGGTGACACTTGATTAGAATAATTAAAGAGTGGGCTTATTGGAAGCATATTGGGAAAACCATTTCTACACAAGGAGATAAAGGAGGTTGAATGAAATGAAATATTTATATTTTTTTTTGAGAGGAGGAATCTCATGTTTTTAATTTTACATATATTATAAGTTTTATCTTTTATAATCTATAAATATTTTATTTATTTTTTATTTATATTATATTTGGAGACTTTAAAGTTTTAGTTTCATAAAAATAAAAATTTATAATTTAATTGTTTTTAATTTAGAATCTAAATCATTTATAACTTTATTGGGGACAATGGTATTCAATTTAATTCTTAGTATGGCCAACATATAACTAGCAATATGACCAACATAAAAGAGTGAGTAGGTGTCCTTATGCTTGACTTAAAGACTACAATTTCTATTAAAACTTTCAGCCGTAGGTGCAAAAAAATCCTGATACACTTAGAATGAAATAGAACTTATTGATCTCTCTTGCTACTATGGTATGTTCTCTTAAACAAAGAAAACACACGAATATATATCAAGCAATGAAAAATAAATGGTATGCCCATTTATTGATGTATTGATTGCAAATATCATAAATGAAATTTAATAACACGGAAGAGAAAAATTCATATTATTTATGGTTACTTATTCTTGAAACATTAGGTTTCACGAGAGTATTTGAAACATTTGGTTTAGCAAAGGTATTTAGTGTATATATTCTAGTATATATAATATTTATGTTATTTGAAGAAATTTGTGCTCTTCTCTTTAGAAGGGTGACAAGATGTATAATTTTAGATAGCCATGTATTTATGTATCTATAGGAATGAGATAAAAACTTAATATTAGATGTTTAAATATTGCATTACATTGATATGGAAACCCTACGTATTTCACAGTTTAGGGTTTGGGCTGAGATGTAAAAACTTGTCAGGATCATAGGACTTCACATGTTGGGTCCCTATAATACTAGTGATTACCCCATTACTATTGTAGTTGTACCCCTTATTAATATTGTTGTGCCCCTATTATCCCCATATTGTTATTACTGTGCCCCATAGAATCCCT
>APFE031419002.1:105595-120539 GCA_000404065.3 Pinus taeda | reverse complement strand
TTATATTATTATTGTTAGGTCGGCTGGGTTATATTGTGACTCCTTAGACTCCTATATATAGAAAGGAGGTTTTTTAATGTAAAGGAGGTTGCCCCCTCGAAGAGGCTAAATTCTAAGGCGTTGATCTATCTTTTCTATCTTTTCTTGAGCTGGTTTCATAACATCACACCCACATTTGGAAGACTTAAGGGCCGATGCTAAAGTCTTTCATCATAGTAGATACGTCGATGAGATTTTTTTGTCTGAGCAGAGGTAATGTTAGGGCCTTGGCCCCTATGGTGTGTGATGGAGGCCTGCAATACTCTTAGTAGATAGAGAGTGCTATTAGGAAAATTGAAATAACATACCAAATATTCCTTGCTCTTTCATCACAGTTTGTTTGATAAATATCACATCCTCAAATTCATCCATGGTTTTAGATCTCAGATAATTAGTGATTTTAGAAAAATATTTTAAAAATATGTATATGAGATGGAGGATGAAAAAAGTGGAAACTAAAATAAGAATTTTCAATACATTAAGCATTGACACCTTCATATTTTATACTTTGTTAAAAACATGAAAATCATGTCAAGAAAGAAGTTTTCATGTAACACCTATGTTAAAATATTGAACATTTTATTATAGAATGCCTTTAATTTCTCCAAATAATTTCTCTAAAAACAAGACTAAAAGAGCACGCAGCTGACATAAAGAATGAGAGATCACGTACATCTGCCCTTGCAGAGCACTCGTCCAAGACCAAGCATCATATGTGTTTAGAAGACGCCAAGGTAATTGCAAGAGAGGAAAACTATCACAAAAGAAAAATCAGAGAGGCCATTGAAATTAGAAAATTTCCACAAAACCTCAACAGGGACAATGGGAGTGAAATCAGTGAAAATTGGCTTACCCTCATCAAAAATAAAAAACCCCCCCCCGGGACACTCGAAAGCATAAGATCATGAGAAAAGTCCTCATTTCGAAGCTGCCCATTAATTAATTAATTTAAAATAAAAAAAAAAATAAAATTAACAAAATAATTAATTATTATTAATTATTTAAATTAATTAATTATATTAATTATTTAATTAATTCAAATTAATAATTATATTAAGTTGATTAAATTAAAAATTAAAAAAATTTAATTCTCAATTCACTTAAATATAACATCATATCTTTTAATCAATAAAATAAAAATGAAGATTAAAATAAAATTGAGTAATTTATATTAATCAGTTAGGTGATTATAGTAATTAATTAAATAAAAATTAAAATTCATATAATAAAAAATTTAGTTAATAGTTTAATAAAATTAAAACAAATTAATTTAGTTTATTTAGTCTAATAAAAAAATTCTTAATTACTTAATTAGTTTAGTTTAATTAGTTTTTTTCCACCGAAAAAATCGAACCATCTATTAATAGCATAATAGGTAGTTACACAGCGAATGCATTGCATTGCTAGAGGACTCTTTCTTTGCCATGAGGCAGGGGAAAGAACAGAGTCACTGCTGAAATAAAAAATAGTGATCAGCACTGACAAACACACCCGGGAGGCGAAGAACCAGCGCAGAGAATCTCAGAGAAAAATTTTTTTTGAAGAGAGAAGTCATGCGCCGAAAGTGCCGAAAGGAAAGAGGCGTAAAAATCTTGACAAATAACATGCCTCACTGAGGCCCGAGGAGAAGCAGACCTACGAGGGGTAATTCCCATGCAGAAAAAAAACTTCGCACAGGGAAGGAGCACCCAACGTCCAGGCAGAAATCCTGCGTAAACACGACCAGGATGGAGAAAAAGGGATAGAGAAGCGAGCATCCTTTTGCAAGGAAAGCAGCCCGCGAGACCTGATGAAAAGCAAAAAAGCAGCAAAGAAAGAACGAGAGAAACAAGACATGAATGTACAGAACACAGGAAGGAGAAAAACAGAGAAAGAGAACTAAGCGAAAATTGGCTGCTCAAGAGGCCGAGCAACCCCATTTTCAACTTCCAGAACAATCCATGACCCCATCACTTGATTAACACCTTCTTTAGAGAGACGGTCAGCATGAGAATTTCTTTCCCTGTAAATGTGGCTGAGAGAGAGCTCCGTGAAGTGATTTTTTAGGCGAGAAACTTCTCTGAGCAAGGGAAGCAGGGTGAAATTGTTGCAACGCTGCGTCCCATTGAACCAACGCACAACATTCATAGAATCTCCGAAGATCTAAACCTCAGGAACGTTCCGCAGGACAAGCCAACCGAGGAGAAGGTGGAGGGCTTTCAATTCAGCAAAATTATTGGAGCCTTGTCCTAGGCCAATTGAAGCCTTGACAGACTTATCCTTCGAAAAATGAAGTATGAAACCAGCCCCACAACGGCCGTTTATATCTGAGGCTCCATCAAAGTAAGCCCACGGGATGGAAGATCTTATTATTTCTTGTCGAACCAGTCTGGGAGTAGGAGAAGTAGGCGGAGCAGGGATACTATCGAAAATTGCAGCACCTTCAGCTGCCAATCTTGCGATCGGGAAGACAGAGTCCTTGAAGATGACTTGATTCCTAGCCAGCCACGTCCCCCAGGTGATGAGGAGAGGGATGGATCTCTCTCTGTCATTTGCAGCATCATTCCACCATTTTTGCCAGGCTTCCGAAATCCCATGCCCTTCCCACCTATAAGGGATTTTGATTAACCTTAGCGTTTCAGCCCAAAGACTAATGTTGAAGGGGCAGAAGAGGAATAGGTGTTGAACTGATTCGGCGTTGTTCTTGCATAGAGGACACCAGCCCGGGCCTATCCTACCCCGTCTTTGAAGAAACTCCCAAGTAGGGACTTTTTGGAGGAGAGCACACCAGAAAAAAAGTCTGGTTTTCACTGGACCTTTTAACTTCCATAGAGGTTTGGCCCACCAAGACGGATTTTCCAACCCTTTCTGGGACATCATCCATTTGTACCCCATCTTTGGAGAGTAGAGTCCATTCTAAGCAAAAATCCATCGAAGGTCATCTGGGGCGTCGGAGAGTCTGACATAAGAATTAAGGAGGTCATTCCTGTACGAATCCCATTCCTCCAGCCATTCTTCATCCAGTTGAAGATCAATTCCTTGCATCCACCCTTGGTTCCATATGGAAGTAGTCCGGGGGTCAGCCACCTAGTTTAAAGTGAGGAGACCTTTCTCTTTTAACATCGCAGCCAACCCCTGAGAGAGGGAGAAACGCTCTGAACAGCCGATCCAAGGATCTCTGCCCAGCCTTATTTGAGTGCCATCTCCCACGCTCCAAGCCAAACCCTTTTCAATGATGTTGACAGAGGAAGCCACAGCTTTCCAGACCACCGATGAGTGTTTGCAGGCCTTTGATGGCAGTCTGATCCAGTCTGTCGTAGTTAGAGGGTCAATGTATTTTCTCTTAGTAACAGTAGTCCACAAATTGTCATGAGAGATTAACCTCCAAGCAAGCTTCGCTGCTAGCGATTGTGAGAAGCATTGAAGGTTTTTGATCCCCCAGCCTCCCCACTCTTTGGGGCGTGCCACTTTATCCCAGGCGATCCAGGGAGTAACCTTTTCTAACTTGGAGCCTGCCCACAGGAATCTGCTGCAAACTTTATCGATTTGGGAAAGGACTCCTTTAGGAACCCAAGTCAAACTAGCCCAGAAGACAGGCACAACCATAAGCACAGATTTTATTAACACAAGCCTTCCCACCCTGGAAAGCCATCTGAAACTCCAGTGTTTCAGCTTGGATTCAATTTTGGCAAGAATCCAGGTCCAATCTTTGATTCTGTAGTTGTCCAGTTTAAGGAGAAAGCCCAAGTATTTAAAAGTATCATCCAGCGATTTGACATCGAAGTTTAATACCATCTTCACGT
This sequence comes from Pinus taeda, assembly GCA_000404065.3. Lineage (NCBI taxonomy): Eukaryota > Viridiplantae > Streptophyta > Pinopsida > Pinales > Pinaceae > Pinus > Pinus taeda. Next base: position 116,718 of record APFE031419002.1, on the reverse strand, counting down.
TGTGCACCATATCTTCGGACAAACCTGAACTCGTTAGGGAGGATTTCCTCACATTTATACAGAGTCCAGTTGCCTTCAGGAAAAGGTCCAAGATTCTTTTGATCGTCTGATAATCCTCCAGACTGCCATTACTAAACAGAATTATGTCGTCCACGAATAAAAGGTGGGTAACCCAGAGATTTTCAGCTACTTCAATTCCTTTGAGGGTTCCTTGTCTTTTAGCATCTTGGATCATAAGGCTGATGCCCTCTACAGCTAATAAAAACAAAAGAGGAGAGAGCGGACAACCTTGACGCAATCCGCGATCAGGGTTGAAGAAGTTGGAAGCCGCTCCATTGATCAAGACAGCTATGGAAGAGGAAGAAACACAACTCATAATCCATTTCACAAAGTCATACCTGAATCCCAGATGAGTTAGCAGAAGCCTGAGGAACAGCCCGCTGATTCTGTCAAAAGCCTTTGACAAATCAATTTTCACAACAACTCCTTTCTTTTTCCTGATTTTGAGACTATGGAGTGTTTCTTGAGCAACTCCAACCGCTTCATGGATTTGTCTGCCGTCGAGGAAGCCAAATTGCTTAGGGGATATGTTTCGAGAGAGGAAGGGTTTTAATCTGGAAGCAATGACCTTAGCTATGATTTTGTAAACACAGGTGCACAAGGAAATAGGTCTGAAATCTGCAAAAGAGCCTGGTTTAGTTTAATTAGTTAAAAATTAAAACAAATCAAATTAATTAATTATATTAATTATTAAATTAAGAATTATTCAATTATTAAATTTAATCAAATTAATTAATTATATTAATTAAGTTAATTAAATTAAAAAAATTTAATTCTCAATACACTTAATATAACATCACAAATATTATATTATTAATTAAATTAAATTAATTAAGTTAAACTCAAATTATTAGGATAAATTAATAATTAAATTTCTAACAAAAGAATTAATTTAAATTAATTTTATTAAACTAATTAATATGAATTTAAACTAAAATAATCAATAGATAAATTGAGATAATCCTGAGCCAATTTTGAATAATTAAATAATTAATTAATTAAATTTCTTAAAATCAAGTGTCGGCCCTTTTATAAAAATTAGGGTTCTTCTTGGTTTATTTATATCCAGGTTCTTGTCTTCTTCTCTCAACAATCTTTCATTCATTTTCTATCCTTCTGATTTGTCCTGATGATGGACCCCCCTTGGGGTTTGAAACATCGACTCAATGAACAAAAGACTGTGGACAATCCGGATCATACCACTGCAGAGAAAAAGTTCTTTTATTAAATTAATTTTCCATTATAAAAAATTATCTTCATATTTAATGTGCATATTAATTAATGTTTATCTATTTTATAAAAATTAACAAATAATAATAATATTGAAAATTACAATGTCAATATGCAATTTTTTTCTTTTCCCTACCATTTATCCTTTAAACCAAAATCAAATTATTGTTATATTTCTTGAATGTTCATGTTTTCTTTTCCCTTACACATAAATATTCTATTAAAAAAGGAAAAGCTTAAAATTTCTAAAGTCTCTAATGCTATATCCAAGAATTAAGGTTGCAAACCTTTTATGAAGTGAATGTAAAGAGAGAGTTGAATACCTGAGACTTAAGATTAGGTACCTTTCTTCGTATGATCTAAATGCAGAGACGGAATTGAATAATTTATAATTTCCCTTTTGACAATTCGAAAAAGAGATATTGATAATAAAGAGAGATATTGATCGAAAAGTGAGGTAACATGCTCCTCCTAAAGCTTAAAAAAACTCATATCCTTTATATTAAAAAAAAATGCAACATGCAATGTAATGAAACCCTCCTAAATACCTTGTTAATATTTAATATTATAAGTAATAAAACCCTCTAAATCCCTTAAATAGATTGTGAATAATATTTTATATATGATCATTTGATAAATCACACTCATGGAGTATTTTGTGGATCATATCCCACACAACCTGAGAGATTTTGATTAAGACTTTAGTCCACTAAGGAAGCCTTGGTACTCAAGGATGGAATTACGTAACATGACTAACAGATTTTTCCAATTATCCTTTGGGGAAAATATCAGTGCCATGAAATGCTATCCCATGGGCCTTTGACTACATTAGAATTCTCTAAAACGGCATGACAAATTCAATTAAGAAAGCCTTTAAACTATGTTGTCCAATTTGGAAGGATTTATTAAAAATTAAATTATAGTTTCAACTCTTTTTGAAATGATTGGAAATTTTATATGCCATAAATCAACTTGATTCTTTAACCAATTCCCTTTGATCGTAGGTTTGACATTCCAAAGGATATAAAAGATTTATTATGGATTTTAGGGAGGTATAATTAATTAGTAGATACATAATGCATTGGTCTTAAGTGCCAGTTTTCTTCAGCAGAAAACAAAATATTGTATGGTTTTAGTTCAATTCCTAATTAATATTATATTTGACCAAGTATAAAAACTTATTAATATTATAAAGTTATTTGAACGATTCTATCACTAACTTGTATTTACCTTAAAAACAAATATAATGAATTCCCGATTTAACTTTTTATTCTTTGGATTTTTCACTTACTTGACACACCAGAGTTGTCATATGCAAAATGTCATTTCTGACACAAGTATTACAACGCTACCACTGCCCGTCCAGCAGTCGTCGCCACAGCTATCGTAGCTAGCTCCAGATAATCCCTGCAGCAACAAATGTGCTCATGGCTACCCCTTACTGCCACTGCTACCCACTAGCAGCGCCATCGACTGTGGCATGTTTTTTCTTCACTGCCACTATTGCACAACGCTGTGATATATACATGATTCATTCTATACACATTGTGGATTAGCTGTGGATTATCTGCTCAATGAGTCAAGGGGAAGAAAATAAGTGATGATAGAGAAAGGAAGGTGTTTGAGTGGTGCAAAGTGGCACTTAAGGGAGTCTTTCTTAGAGGTCTTTCTTAGAGGGAGGGAACGTCTTACAGAATAATTAGATATTATAAGGTTGATAAATATGTAACTAGCACAACCATATAATTTAAATAGCTCGTAAATATTGATAGACATCAATATATTATAAGCATAAAAAATTTACATCTCACATTGCCAAAATTAAAAAATCATAAAAATTAACTAAATTATAACTTTATTTTAAATTATAATTTTATTATTATTAACCATAAAAAATTAGTATATGAGCTAAACATATTTACATCTAAAAAAATATATAACAAGATTCCTAACCATGGAGATTCACCCCCACTATACCATGGATATTCTTAACTTGTAAATGGGCTTTATTACAATACCATCAACTAATGCCATGGCTTACCAATACTACATTTCTAAAAAATCATAACTCGTTTCATATGGAACTTGCTCAAATGACATTTTTATTAAATTAATCAATTTAATTAAAAAGGTAGAAATAACTTAACTACATTTGAGATAACTCTCAACCTTTGATTTGTGAATATTACTAGAAGCATTATATAATATTCCATGGTGGTCAAATCCCTACTATCTTTCTAATAATTATTGATAATTAAATTAAAATTATGGAAGCCTCATTTGATAATAGACATGCCCATCAACATGACTATGTTGTTATGCAATTTTTCTAATGGGAGTTCGAGGATTTGGGTCAAGAAAATTCATGAAAGTATCACTTTTTGAATCAAAATATAGGGACAAAATGATCTTGCAATGGATCAATGAATATCCTAGAATAATCCAAACAATATACATCAATTGTGTATGGTTAGATTGTGACAATATAAGTTTGCAACAATTTTCCAATAAAATTGGACCAGAAGATGTTGTGTAAATTTATTTAGTTCAACTATGTATATTTTTCAAAGATAGTTAAAACACATTTATTTTTTGAGTTAAGTGTTATTGAAAAGTTGATATTTTGGTTGGGAATTTTTGAGTCAAAGTAGACAAATTATGGTATAAATAGACAATATTTCCTAGTGTATCATCCTCATGAAGGTTACCCATGAACATATAAACTACTTGTATTCCTGAGTTACTTATTTATTGTTGGATTAAACACTACATAATAGTGATAAGTGATGAGCCCTAGTGGTGTATATTAGTTGGTGATAAAGCATATTATTAATGAATTCCTTTCGGAATCATTGGTTCAAACCTCATCTAGCTCTTGTGTTGTGCTTGGGGGGTGTGCATTCTACCTAGGGGTTATAGTGTTAGCAATTGGAATTGACCTTGTGTAAGAATGAGCTCAACCTAGTTGTCAATTCCTCTAGGCATACACAAAATAATAATAATAATAATAATAATAATAATAATGTCCATGGGGTATTGGATAGATAGCAATTGGGTGCTCTGTTAAGTCAATCCTTGATGTGAAGTCACCAATTCAATTCCTCGCCCTGATCGCAATGATATATTGGACATGATGAAGATGTAGTCCTTCCAAGCTTTAAAAATAATAATAATAATAATAATAATAAGTGGTGCTAATTTGGCTCTTGGAATGTCCTTACTGAAAACTTACACAACTATTCAATTGTTTGTCACATGGGGGCTTCACTCAATGAACCTTTGGCATATCATGTGCATTCTTGGCATACTAAACGATACCCTTAATCTGACTACATATTGGAAACTACCTCTAAAAAGCACATGATTTAACCCCCTACAAATATGAACACAATACACCTTCACAATTTAAAAAAACCCTACTTTCACTCGATATTATAAGTATCCATTGTTTCATTAATATTTTTTATACCCCTTTATATTGTTTCATTAACTTTGAGCTCCATTTTTTATACTTTCCAATATAAAAAAACCTTTACACCCTATTATATGCTCAATATATTATGTCATTTTTTCTTCAATATATATCCCCCAATATGAATGCATGTGGTATGGTAATTCCCCACAATGAAACCCCCATGGTTTGTCACTCCATTTTAATATGTTACCAATACATACAAATGGAAATATTCTTAAAATAAATTGCTAACATATTTCCATACATAAAAGGGCAATTACTTGAATGCTTCTCATGTTTCTGGTACAAGGCATTGTCCTTAGCCTTGGATTCCTGTAATCTTCCTTTAGGTCATAGGGCATAGTTATCCTTCTCCAATCATGTTTATGGGCTAAAGATCCATCCCTAGCACTCAAAGTGTCTCAAAGCCTCATAACATCACTTATATTTGCATCTAAAGGCTAAGGGTGCCTTAAGAGGTCATTTGTTGTGGATCAAGGTGTCATTGTTAGTCATCAATGCTTAGAAGATTCCTTTAGGTTCTAAGGCTTAAGTTTCCTCCCTTGACAATTTCCAGGGTCCTCAAAACCATACCTAGTGCTCCAAAGTAGTTCATAGCATTGATATCCACAATCAGAGGAAAGAACAATCTCAAGAGTTCCTACATGGTTGTTAATGATGTTGTTTTTCACCTTCAATACCCAAAAAAATCCTTTAGGGCCAAAGAATTGAGTTCGCTAACCAAAAATTTTCCAAAACTTCGAAGACATACCTATTTACTCAAAAAAATTAATGGAACACATATCACTACTCAAAGAACTAGAGCACCCATAAGAGATCGTGTGTGGTAGTTTGAAGAATTTTTTTTAATCCTTGGATGCTTATAGGCTTCCTTTAGGGCCTAAGATCCAATATTCCTACCTTAATCATTTCTATGGATCTAGGACCCATACCCAATACTTAAAACATCATATTTTAATGGATATCAATATTTAGAGGCAAATGATACAATGGGAGATCATATCTAATTGTTTGGGGTGTCATTCTTGGTATTATAATCAGGTATTCTTTATTCTATAACACCTAGGTTTCATCTCTCGACCATGTCGAGGGATACAAGATTAATCTATAAGCATAGGACTTATAGCCAACATGTTTTAGCAACATGGATTTTGTTTGGAAAACACAATTGTCCTCTATTCTCAATGTAATTTTGTCTACAAATCTTCTCAACTATTAATAGCAATTCCAATTAAATAAATAGGTCTCTATTCAATAAAGACACTCCAAATGTATTTTCAAGTTTCATTTATCCTCTATCTTGTAACACATACAACACAATTTAAAAAAAAAAAAAAAAACTCCAATGAAAACTTCCAATTAAAATGAAGTGATGCCCTTGAAATGTGCATACTCAACACTTATGATATTATTTGGATGATTTTCATTCCTTTAACACATATTTCACATACATACAAATGACATGTATACTTATATTTGAAATTAAATTTCATCCCTAATAGCTAGTTAATGAAAAATATGATATGCTAGATGAAACACTCATATTCAAAAACCCACAAAGAGAATTAATCTCTATTGAAATGAACTACTTTAAATTAGTGCTTTGTTTCATTAACGTGTAAATATATTTATGGATATGGGATACATTACTCTTTTCAAAAGTGTACTTCATATAATCATTCCTACTTCAACAATAATAAAAGTTTGTATATTTTATGCCCATCAAACAATATGTGATAAAAATACCTAAATACAATATCAATAATTACACACTCCTCTTGGACATTACCTTCTTACCATAACAAATACCCAAATAAAAGATCAAGATTTACACACTCCTCTTGGACTTTACCTTCTTTCCATAATAAATACCATATGTATTCTTATTTGAAATGTGAATGGATATACATGAATGAGGAAAAAACCAAGCTTGGAGACACCTCGTATGTGTACCTCTTCTCGAATAATATTAGCAATAACCTCAATGAAGGTTGCACATTTACAACACTTACAATATTTTGTTATTCAAATGATCATGTTGTGAGATGTTTTCTACATATCTCATTTATATTTTCATGTTAGAATTAGTGTCTATACTAGGAGGAGGAGGTGAATTAATATAATAGAATATTTTAACAATGGTTAATAATATGTAACATTTTAAATCCATTGACAACAAATAATCAGATAACTAACACATATGGACATTATATCTATGTGGAAACTCATGAAAAGAGAAAATCACAAAAAATATGTCAGAATATTGATGTAGGCTCCAAACTATTATTACATCAATTTTATTGCACTAACCCCTTGAACTTTAGAAGTAAGAACCTAAGGGATACTCATATCCCCTAATATGCAGGAACCAACCTGCTCTGCCTAGCATATTCCTCTTTCATCAATTTTCAAACTGAGACACACAAAATTTCAAACTCAAAACTTACTAATCTAAATTTCCCAATCTTCGATTCAACTTAATATTTCACTTCTAGCACTCTCTTTAGCTCCCATGTCATCTAGATATAAAATTGTAACTCAAATATACTCTAAACACCAACGCTTCAGTTTCCAACTCAATCACATCTGCAGATTTTGTCTCTGTTATGCTTTTCTTTTCCTGGCCCTAGATTTTATCGCAACTTGTAGATGTGTTTTGGCCCGCTTTACTTCACTTTTGTACACACCTCATATCATCATTCATTTTCATGTTTTGTGTTCTCTAGTTAGGTATACTCTAGTCTCAACATTTGACCATCCTAATCGGACACTACACTTCACATTTCTCCTTTTGGCCCAGATCTAATCACAACATTCAAATTCATATTTCTTTCTCTAATATGCCACAAATTCATACCTTGACCTATCTCTATGTTAACCTCTTGGAAATCCAAATTCTTCCATGCCCAAGACTAGCATCACTCAGTTTTTACACTTCGTTATATTTTTTGTGTAGCAACACAACTTCATCTCATTCTATTTGCTAAAATTTATGTTTTTTTGGTTTATAATGGTTATATGCATTAATTTCTCATCAGGGACACACACATTATATTGGTCACTGTTGGAATTATGATGCATGTGTTGTACTTGATGGAAATCCACTTGTAGTAGAACAACTCACTTGTATATGGTAGCTGGTTGAATCTACAGAAGATATATCAGATGTGACAGAATGCATGACAGTAGTGTTTATAGATGTGATGAAATGTAGGGCAACTTCAAGGAATCAGTTCAGAAGGCAACTCACTCAAATGAAAGATCACAGTATAGCAAGTAAACAGAAATAATTATAGATCGGTCTTCACAGAATGAAGAAAGAGAGGTATACGCAGGTTCACCATTGACCAAGCTGCGTATACACGCAGGTTCACTGTATACAAGTTGCATATACATACACACACACTTTCACAGAAGGAAAAGTGCATATACCTTGGAAAAATAAGTTTTGGACCGAAGTATTTGGTCCATGGTATTTTGATCCATGGTATTGGTCCAAAGTATCAGGTCCAAGGTATTGACCCTAGGTATTTGATCCAAGGTATTGGTCCTAAGTAGTTTTGGTCCATGGTATTGAGAAAGGCCTAAAACTATATAAGGAGGAGAAGATCATTAGGCCAAGTGAAGCAAGTACTGAATATATGATGAAGTGTGAGATCAAGTATGCAGGTTATTGGTTTCTGATCTGAACAAAGGATACACCTATATGGCGGATGAAGGTTGATGGACCAGGATCATGAAGACTTAAATGTATTATCATTGTGTGGTTTGATCTTGAACATTCTAGATATGAATACTAGCACATGTTTTTATTATGTAAATGTGATGATTTGGTACGAATGAAGCCTGAAATAGTTGTGATGCTTTAAGTTAGCATTTCCAGATTTGTACGCAGGTTGGATTTGGTAAAACAACATATACACGTTGGTTCAACATATAAAAGTAGTGTATACATCACGAAATGGAATTTGCAGATCTGTACACTAGTTCCACTTGGTAAAAGGGCGTATACGCGCTGGTTCAGCTTATGGACGTAGCGTATATCTTCTAAAGTATGATCTATAAGGTTTATGTGTGTTGTTGTAGTGTTCAGGGTTCTGCATGTCTTCTGGTGACTATGTTCTGGTGACAGTATTCAGCATATTCATATTGGTTGATTGTGATTTGCTTCAGTGTTGATAAATGAAATATAATGATGGATCAGGATCATAATGACTTATCATTATCTGATAATGGATGGGCTAGATTTGATCACTAATGTTTTATCTGAAGTCTGAAGTGCAGCAAAGTATTTGCAGATCTGTACATTGGTTTGCTTCAGGAAAGTTGCGTATACACGCAGGTTGGCTCTACCAAATAGCGTATACACTCTGAAGCATGGTTTTAAGGTTGCAACTAATTCTGAATGATAATGTAGTGATCTAAATTCAGATCTATGTACTGGTTACCGTGATCTATCTGTTGATTGGTTGAAGTTGATTAAGCATGAATGGTTGATTCAGTTGTGTCAGAGGTTTAGAGGTTGTAAGTGATTGATTGAGTTTGGTTGATTCAGAGAGTGATGATTGAGTTTTAGTGATTAGTTGATGTAGACATACTTGATGGTTGTATTGTAGTTATGATTTTGAGCTTCAGAGTTGTTGATGGGTCTAGTATGAAAATTGGATGAAACATGGCCTTCAAATTATGATGTTGTTGATAGATCTAGTTTGAAAATTTATGAAACGTGGTCCCTGGAGGAAGATAGAATGTTGTAGCCTTCTGTAGGTTAGCACCTATGTACTAGTAAACATATCAGCTAGTACAAGAGCCAAGGGGTTGTATCTCCCTTCTAGTAGAAGCTAGAGAACGAGAGAAGGTAGTAACTTCTGCAGGTAGAAGCCTGCTTACTGGTATGAGTCTGCACTAGTACAATGTTGTAAACATTTTTTCTTATTATTAAAAGAAGATAGAGACAACAGCAGCATGTGGTTTTCACCCACATTGGGTTTCCACCTTAAATCTTGGTGTTCATGTGTGTTGCTTATGTGTGATGGTTCACTCTGTTATTAACTACATATGGTTACTATTTAATGTTTAATAAAGAACTGATGCATAGACTAAAGATCAACATATGATGAATTAACTGAATCATTAGTTTGTTGGATATACGCTTGTTTCTTTAAACACAGTTGTGTGTACATGTGGGTTGCCCACATGGAAGTAGTGTATATAAATTTGAGTATGAAAAGAAAACGATTATTGAGTTAAAAAATATTGATTCACCCCCACCCCCCCTTCTCAGTATTATTTCCAACAATTGGTATCGGAGTAGGTCCTTTGGTAGAAGCTTGATCACTTGAAGGAGATCCGTAAAACAATGGGAAAGAAGCTAAAGAAGAAAGCGCCTTAGAAGAAGAAGACATATCAAAGGAACTATGACAGTGGGAGAATTGATTGGGGATTATATGGAAGCAACTCTTTAGATTCAGAATCACCTCAGATTGAAGATGAATAAGAAAAATAACTATCAGGTATGAATTTGTTATCCTCTGGTGATACATTTCTCCATCCATTTGAAGATGATGAAAGTGATAGTGAAACAACTGAACTTGCTCTTATGGGTGAGGAAGAAAGATATCAAATAGAGGAAGAATTTAAAAGGCTTACAGACAAAATTAGAGATCAACAAGATCTATTGGACAAAATGGAATGTGCCTTCAAAGAAGAAGCTACCAAACTAAAAGCTCAACTAGAGGAAGGAAACAAAGTAAAGAAGCAATTCAAGGAAAAGGAAGATCAATGTCAAAAGCTGCAAGATGAAGTGACATCATTAAGAAATGAAGTAAACGAAAGGAGCACAACAATCAAGAAACTAAAAAATAGTTCATGTTACTATGAAAGTCTTGAAGCTAAGATCCTATCGCTAAAAGAAGATCTTGAAAAATCAAATAAGCAGAATGAATAACTACTCCAAGCTCTTGAAAAACAAGAAAATGAAGTTCTTGAATTAAGGAAACAGATGGAAGAAGGAAGAAAAGTTGAAGAAATCATGAAGAAGCAGTATCTTGAGAGGGTAGAGCAATATCAAGTTGAAGTAAATATACTAAAAGGTAAATTAGAAGAAAAGGATAAGCTCTTATGATTTCAATATAGTACTAAGATCTTGGATGATATTCTTAGTATTCAAAGGTGTTGTAAATCTGATACCACTTGTTGTAGCTCTGATACCACTTGTTGTATATATACCCAGAAATATTATGATAATAGAAATAACCCAAGAATAACAAGATAGAAATAGATAGAAATGCTTCTTTATTATCAAACCCTTAAGGTAGGGCAACAGCATACATTCACTCCTTAAGGAAGGAGAATACTC
>APFE031419002.1:72960-105575 GCA_000404065.3 Pinus taeda | reverse complement strand
ATGGCCCATCCCATTATTACATTATTACTTTGGGTACCTCCCTCGGTACCCCATATTACCCCCCCTAGGTACATAACAAAAGGTCTTCTGCCATCCAAACTAGTCTTGGTTTTCATGAATCTATTGAAGGTGAATCTAGCTCACAAAGTGAGGCAAGGAACTCTAATGCAAAATCTAAAATGATCAACAAGGAGATGAGAGGTCAATGCCATCAACAACCAAGGAAAGAAATTCTTCAAAGAAAATCTTTTACTCCTAACCACGGAAATGATAGTCGATTATTTCCTCAAATGAATAATGTTGAATGTTTTATATGTCATAATCTTGGACATATTGCAGCAAGATGCGGAAGTAGAATGGTTCAAGACCATCACATAGAAAGATCATCAGCGTGCAGGTACTTTAAGGGATATTGTTTTTCTTACAATGTGTTTGGTCACAAAGCCATTGATTGCTATAGAAGAAATATGAAACATGTAAGATGTTATGCATGTAACAAGCTTGACATATAGCAAAGGAATGCATGATAAAATATCGGGCACCATACCAAAAGGAGAAAACATCATCACACTCCAAGATATGGAAGAAGAAGGAAGTACAGTCAGAATGTACAGACATGATAGACTCATGAGAAGCCGAAAGTATGAAACTTCAATATTCTAAATCTCACACGCAAGTTTCATGAAGACAAGTCGCGTATATACACAAGTTCAAAGCTGCATAGTTGCGTATATGTAGTTTGAGAAAAAATGTTGTGGGACAATGTCAGAAAAACTGATGTGATATGATTCAGACAATTATCAGTTATCTTTTCTGTCGTAGATGACTACAGTCTATGGATATTATTTAGAAGTGTTTTGATCCTAACATGCTGCTGATAACTTGATGTATATATGATTGATAATGATGCCTTGATACTTCTTATTGATATATGCAATGATAATATCTGACAGTGAATAGGTGGAATAGGTTCAGGGGGAGAACATGATATGCTTCTAACAAAGCATTGTTGGCATTATGTTTAGAAGTATTTTTGATGATGATGATGCTTATGTGGCTAAAGTGTTTAAATTGATACATATTTCTATGTGATAGTTATAAGCTTCCCAGATGAAATCTCAGATGATACGTGTATTAATTTGGGTTACATAGTTGTTATTCAGATAAGATTTATGGATTATTGTGGATGAATTTTTGATGATGTGCACAGTACATATATGTTATTTACATGGTGATCTTCATAAGGACAAGGAGAAGTACAAAGATTGAGTACACAACTTCATTAATTGATGATGAGCCACTCATTTCTTTATTCTGCTATCATCATGCCTTCAAAGATGCATAAAGTTCATATGATGTAGGATTCCTATAGTTCTTAACTCTCACATGGTTGAGGATTATTGATGTTGATGATATCAAGAAATCTTGACAAATGACCATGAGCTCATTGTTTTCTAGATACATATTGCTATCTCTTTTATGGATATACAATATGTTGGATACATGGATGATTGCTTAAGTTGCATATTGTTGGTTGGCCAATAGCATGGTGTTATTATAGGTCACATGAAGACATAGTTATTTGAAGACATGACTTACCTAATGATGATGAGTTCTTATGATGATAGGTTGATACTCACATATGCTGATTATCATGGTTGATCCTTATCAGATGTGGGATGTTCCCTAGTGATGATACATGGTTGATATATTGCAAGATCTTGTGGAAAGATCATGCAGTACTTGATGATGATGTTATGATCATAGATGATGACTATGGTGTTTTCACATACATATGATATGATGTGAATGATCTTGTGCTATTACTTGGAGATATGACATATGCCTAGAAGGCTTCTTTTACTAAGGAAACGAAGCAAGATTGATCTTGATGAGATCAAGAGGATGAGTTTATGAACATATACAGGTTGCTGGTTTGGATGCTGACATATGATTATGGTACAAATCATACCTGGTGTATGATAGTTGTTGATGACTATCATGGTCTTGTTTAGACAATTGGTCCTCTGTTATAAATGTCATGTATATCATTCGATGTAAAGGGCATATGATTTAATAACTTGTCTGTGTCTGTTGTAGCCTTTTGATGAGTCCTTTTTGGTCATATGATGTAATTTCTATCATGTATAAACAATTGGGATATCCCCACTTGGTTGGGAGGATGAGTCAAATTTGGTATATCCCCACTCGGTTAAGAGATTGATGTATGTATGAGTCATTGGTGATAGGAAGTTCAAACTCACATAGTTGAGTTATAGAGTCATGTTATTCTTTTAGAGAATATTTGTAGACTCTGCATGTGCTCAGGGGGAGCATTGATGATATAGTGCATCTCAGCATAGACAAAGGGAAGTTCGATTAGAGAATTCAACATGTGCTTAGGGGGAGCATGATCAATATTTATGTTCAGCTATTCAGATATGAAAGTCTTCATTTTGGTCAGCCCTTTTCTCTTGATATCGAAGGGGGAGATTATCTTGTCCGCCTTTTTCCCTTGATGTCAAAGGGGGAGAGTATTTTGGTGTTGCTTATTATCTCTAATAGTTTCTACAGCTTGCAGTAATCAACACCAACATGGTTTCCATCAAGTCCAAAGGGGGAGATTGTTGGCTTTATGATGCATGTGTTGAACTTGATGGCAACCCACTTGTAGCAAAACAACTCTCTTGTATATGGTAATTGGATGAATCTACAGAAGAAATATCATATGTGACAGAATGCCATCAAGTCCAGAGGGGGAGATTGTTGGCATTATGATGCATGTGTTGTACTTGATGGAAATCCACTTGTAGCAGAACAACTCACTTGCATATGCTAGCTGGATGAATCTACAGAAGAGATATCAGATGTGATAGAATGCATGACAATAGTGTTTGCAAATGTGATGAAATGCAGGGCAACTTCAAGGAATCAGTTCATAGGGAAACTCACTCAGATGAAAGATCACAGTATAGTAGTTAAACAGAAAATAATTACAGATCAATCTTCACGGAATGAAGAAAGAAAGGTATATACAGGTTCACCATTGACCAAGTTGCGTATACATGCAAGTTCACTGTATACAAGTCACGTATATGTACACACGCACTTTCACAGAAGGAAAAGCATGTATACCTTGGAAAACTAAGTTTTGGTCCGAAGTATTTGGTCCATGGCATTTTGATCCATGGTATTGGTACAAAGTATTAGGTCTGAGGTATTGACCCTAGGTATTGGTCCTAAGTAGTTTTGGTCCATGGTATTGAGAAAGGCCTAAAACTATATAAGGAGGAGAAGATCATTAGGCCAAGTGAAGCAAGTATTGAATATCTGATGAATTGTGAGATCAAGTATGCAGGTTATGGGTTTCGCATATGAACCAAGGATACACCTATATGGCAAATGAAGGTTAATGGATCGGGATCATGGAGACTTAAATGTATTATCATTATGTGGTTTGATCTTGAACATTCTAGATCTAAATATTGACACATGTTTTTATTATGTAAACATGATGATCTGGGTATGAATGAAGTATGAAATAGTTGTGATGCTTTAAGTGAGCATTTCCAGATTTGTACGCAGGTTGGCTTTGATAAAACAACGTATATATATTGGTGCAACATACAAAAGTAGCGTATACATCACATAATGGAATTTGCAGATCTGTACATTGGTTCCCCTTGGTAAAAGGGCGTATACACGCTTGTTCAGCTTATGGACATAGCGTATATCTTTTGAAGTATGATCTATAAGGTTTCTATGTGCTGTTACAGGTTCAAGGTTCTGCATTGTGTTCTAGTGACAGTATTCTGCATATTCAGATTGGTTGATTGTGATTTGCTTCAGTGTTGATAGATGAAATCTAATGATGGATCAGGATCATAATGACTTATCATTATCTGATAATGGATGGGTTATATCTGATCACTAATGTTTTATCTGAAGTCTGAAGTGCAGCAAAGTATTTGCAGATCTATACGTTGGTTTTCTTCATGGAAGTTGCGTATACACGTAGGTTGGCTTCTGCCAAATAGCGTATACACTCTAAAGCATGGTTTTAAGGTTACAACTGATTCTGAATGATAATGTAGTGATCTGAATTGAGGTATGTGTAATGGTTATAGTTATCTATCTGTTGATTGGTTGAAGTTGGTTAAGCATGAATGGTTAATTCAGTTGTGTCAGAGGTTCAGAGGTTGTAAGTGATTGATTGATTTTGGTTGATTCAGAGAGTGATGATTGAGTTTCAGTGATTAGTTGATGCAGATGTACTTGATGGTTGTATTGTAGTTATGATTTTGAGCTTCACTGTTGTTGATGGGTCCAGTATGAAAATTGGATGAAACGTGGCCTTTAGATTATGATGTTGTTGATGGATCCAGTCTGAAAATTTATGAAACGTGGTACCTGGAGGAAGAGAGAAGGTTGTAGCCTTCTATAGGTTGGTGCCTACATACTAGTAAACATATCGGCTAGTACAAGAGCCAGGGGGTTGTAGCTCCCTTCTAGTAGAAGTTGGAGAACAAGAGAAGGTAGTAACCTTTTACAGGTAGAAGCCTGCATACTGGTATGAGTCCACACCAGTACAATGTTGTAAACAATTTTTCTTATTATTAAAAGAATATAGAGACGACAACAACACGTGGTTTTCACCCACATTGGGTTTCCACCTTAAATCTTGGTGTTCATGTGTGTTGCTTATGTGTGATGGTTCATACTGTTATTAACTGCATATGGTTACTGTTTAACGTTTAATAAAGAACTGATGCATAGACTAAATATCAACATATGATGAATTAATTGAATCATTAGTTTGCTGGATATGCTTGTTTCCTTAAACACAGTTGCGTGTACACGCGGGTTGCCCACATGGAAGTAGAGTATATAAATTTGAGTATGAAAAGAAAAAGATTATTGACTTGACTAATATTGATTCACTCCCCCTCTCAGTATTATTTCCAACAGTCACTTCTTATTTTATATGCTTAAACCTATAATTACCATGGGAATCAATCCATGGTTTTTACCCATGGAATTCTTGCTTGACTAAATCATGTAGTATTATTGACCAAACCAACATGTCTCACAATGTTTATAGAAAAATTATTGTACCTATAATATTTTTGAGTTAGACCCGTTTAGGATTTTTAAATTTTTTTACCATTAACAAATTTGGTGCCCCAAAAACACCAAATTTATGACCTCTAAATTTGGTTTTCATCGCAGTCATGGCCCTTGATCTTTAACCACCATGGATCATATGACCTTGGGCAAGGACCAAGAACTTTGACTTAAAAGGTCTTATCCCGTAGCTTGTGCAATGCAACATGGTCATGTTATATAGATTTTCCTTATGAAATTTTGGTTCTAGTCCTTAATTGTTTGTAGCATATCCATGGCTCTAAGGATCTGAGCTAAAAATTAAGTATCTAACTATGTTATGCATAAAATGGGAAAATAAACAAATAACACCACTGTGATGAATCATAAATTTGGGACATTTGGCAACCAAAGCATTCTCCCCTTCACACATGACTATGCCACTAAATGGCTAGATGTTAGATCACATTTTAAACCTCACTAAGTCTAGGATATAGAAGGTTCGATATCTGGGATATTTTTAAGTAATCAAGCAACATGTAGGGCTCGACCCTTGAATGAAAAGATAGAAATTTTCTCCTCTGGACTCTAAAAATATGAAAAATTTTGAAATAATTTAACATGATGAAGCCTTCAAAAATATCCCTTTGGTGAAAATCTTAAGGCCTGCCACATCATTTTCCAGGTCACTACCATATCATATTTATTCCACCTATCATGTCACACAACTACCACATCATGTTTCTTCCACCTATCACTACTACATCACTGCCATGCCACTCTTTTCCACCTTTCTTGCCACATCACGAGCAAGTGTGACTTGAAAAACATCCACTTGGCCACCAAAAAAGGCCAAATCCATCTACTACATGTCATGACCATATGTTACACATTACTTTGTCTCATTCATGGAAATTGATGTTGTACCCATATCCTTATTCATTTAAAGCATATTTTTCATTAATCCCTAAATAAGATGGAATACAAACTATTCTCTAGAAGATAAGAATCTTGTGAAAATACCTTAAAAAAGCTTAATTCAAGAGAATTTCACATGAAGAGAATTAACAACCTGTGATATATCTTGTCATAGTTTACATAAATGTTAAGGTGCATTAGTGTCACACTTTTGTAGTTCACAAGGTGTGAAATTGTTTTAATGAAGGTAGAAATGAAAATTATAATAAGATTCTAGAATATAAGCCTCATCGATGGAATCTCCTGTGAGTGGTGTGGATCTGAATCACATCCATACTGTACTGGATCTAAACCTCCATCCCTTATCGTCCTCCTATCCTTTCCCAAGCCTACAAGTACAACCATCTCCCATTGAGATGTCTAGTTAGAAAATTTCAAGAAAGCTCTTGGCTTGGTGAAACTCTGTTGAAATACCAACCTTTTGATCACAAGACTTTTGAAGGAAAGAAATTGGAAAGAAGGATAGTTGGAAGGAGACCTACAATATGAAGACTTATGTTGTAACCAATTCTTTCATGATTAATACAATTATACATTTGTTTCCCATTAATATTGTTCACACTTGATGATTTTTATTACATATATACTTTATCATATGTATATGTATTTTTCAAATAATATTTGTATATACGTGATTTGATCTATTTTTGTTTGTGCTATCTACATGTCTCTTCTTCGTGAAGACTAAAGACAAATCTAAAAGCTAAATATTACAAGAAACTAGAGAGGAAAAATGTCAATTAACAAGGTTCAAATCACTAATCTCATTTTTTCTCATCTATGATTTGATCCTTATAGACCTAGGGAAAGTTTTCTGTAAATGTTTGTTTTGTTTTAGATATGGGTGCTAGATCTAGGGAGATAACACTTTTTTGTAAGAGGGATTTGTCTGTCAACAAAATTGGTGACCATATTGGGGAATGATATTTAAAAGTATTCTTCTATTCATTTTGATTAATTGATTCCTTGTTTTCTTGATTCTTTATGCTTTGTGAGTCATTGGCGAGCCATATCTGACTCTTAAACCCTACATCCATTTAGATATCAAAATATTTTTTAATTTTTATTGGTTTTTATTCTTGTCACACCATTCTGTGGAGAACAAATTGACATTTTCTCATTGTGCTAGATTTGAAACAATGAAAAAACCTATATGTTTCACTATTTTACATTGCAACCTACGACACTAACTAGAAAATTAGATTTTTTGTAGGGTTTTTCCCAAATTCATCTTTTATCCATTTTTTATATGGTGTTTGAGGTTGTTTATTGTTTTTTTTATAGTATATCGATTCTTTTTTGTGTTTTCTTTTGACTCTTTGTTTGATATGAGTTGGAAGTGTTCTTTGAATTTGTGTTGATTTTTTGATGCACATTTTGTTTGCATATTTTTGCATCATGATTTTCAGCAGCATTATTGTATTATTTCATATTGTTTGAATGAAAGGAAGAAAAAATCACAATTGAATTTTTAAGTGCATTTTTAAAGAAAAAAAAAGGAAAATAATGCATTCTAGTTGATAGGAAGAGTATTTTTTAGCTTGCAATTTTAAGCAAAGAAAGTTGCATTAAAAAAAATCTCCCTTGTAGTCACGCTAGGGTGGGGGAGGGGGGGTGGCATCTAGGAATCATGTGTTCTACAGTTTCATTGATTTACATTCAAAGAGTATTTCATGTTTCTTCCATTGAATGTTACACTTGTTTATTTGCTCAAAACATCTTACTCCTTACTGTAACTAGAATTCATTAAAATAAAATCTCGCATTTCATTGTGTTGCACTTGAGATTTTGAGTCATGTAAAAGTATCATTTCCATCCACTCCATGTGTCTATTGTGTAAACAACAATCATAAAATTAATTCTTAATAAAACAGATTTGACACTTTTGCATTTTTTTGGTAGCACACCTACATTAACTTAAGTGTAGGGCCTTAGAATAGGTGGTGAGTTTAAACTCTCCAAGGCTACAAAAAATACATTAGAATCTTGAGTTAGGGAGTGAAAATACATTTATTGCATCACATTATCTAGGAATCTCCTCTCACAAAGGATTTAAGCATGAGGTCACATTTGGACCAAAAACCTAATCTCCCTTGCTTTGTTGGTCTTGGTGGCATTGATTTGCACGTATTAAAAACAATGTTGTAGAACACTTGGGGATCACTTGGGAGGAATACCCTCACTTTGAGTGACCTCGACTCTGGGGTGATTTAATGTTTATTTCTTTTCCCTTGAAATGATGTCTGACTATCAAAAGTCCCGCTAAGCTAGGTTGTTGTAGGTGGTAACCTTGATAGCTTTTACTTTAGGGCTCCTACACAAGGAGCCAGTGAAGGGGATGTCCTCATTGTACCTAGGATAGATGTTGGTAAAACTCACTTGGTCCTTCCTCGAGGTTTCTCCACTATATGTGAGGGTACTTTCACTAGGGTTGGACTATTAAATTGGTCACCAGAATGACTATTCCACCCACTCTCTCTTTAGACACTTTTCATATTGATCTCGTGATGTTGGATTGCATCACCAACTAGTGTGGTCAATATGGGAATGTTTGTATATTTTATTTCTTAGATTTTAAAGTGTGTGCTATTTATTTTCCTATTTATCAGACCTTAGGTTGAGTTTGATGGCAATTTTTTTAGAGTTTTTGAATCAAGGAACCCTATTTAATCGGGACCTTGGCCTTTTTCGCTATATTTGGTCATCCATATATGGATACATTGTCCCTTCCAAAATTCATGATAGGTTTACAAGTATGGTTATTTTCAAATTCATCTCTCCCAAACACCCATGTTTCTCCTCAACCACATTCTCCATCTCAACAACATCAACCTCATGTTGACCCTTTGCCTTATTTTCCCATTGTGTCTTTTCCCCTTTCTTCTTTCTCACCTAGTGAAAGGCTTGATAATATAACCAAGAAGCTAGGAAGAAGAAAAGGAAGAATAAGAAGAATCAAAATATGCAAAGGGAAAGCCACCAACCATTACTATGAGTGTTGATAATGTTAGGGATTATTCCAACATATATCGTAAGCCCAAATTCTCTTGCAATCTTGGTAAGGGTGACCACCTTCTTAATGATTTCCATGGTATTCTCGTACTCTTAAAACTGTGGTCTAAGGATTCTCATCAACTGGTTGTTGGTCCATTAACTGATGATTATAAGATTCCATGGAAAAATGGTAAAGTTAGGTTTCCCTGTAGGTTATGAAAAGGGAGTCATTGAACTCACCTTTGACCTCATATGGATTGCTATCCTCCACAATGTCCCAGGCTGAGAGGTGATTGACGGAGGTAACCACAGACCAAGATTTTAGTTTGGTAGCTAGCCCTATCAAACCAGAGAGGACTCTCTCTATGAAATCACAAGAAAATAATTGACTAGAATGTAAAAGGATTTTAGGCTAGATAGCTAGGCTCAAGTAGGTTTTTGAAAATTTAGGGTTGTGGTGCTGGATAAGGGAGAAAAACCAGGTAGCTAGGTCAGAGGATCAAAGGGTTACAACAACAAATATATAAAGGAGTAAGGTAGCAATATTTTTGTGATGGATCTTAGTGCTTGTCGGTGTAGTATAGTGTTTAGAAGAAGCTAAAGGTCTTAATGAGCATGAAACATGAATTCATTAACCAAGAAATAAAATAACACGTAATTATTTTTCCATCAAAGCAGATCTTTATGCAAAGAATTATGTTTATAAGTTGTAAGGAAAACCATTGAAGAATTGATAATTGAAAAGAGAAGATGAATATCTTTAATATAAATTTATAAGAGAGAAAAAACAACATCACAAACTTACTGCACATGAATTCCTAGATAATAGCTGCATATTGTATCCTTTGATTTCTAGAAAATATCCAAGTACAAGCTATAATATCTCTCTTCTCTGATGTCCAACCATTCAAATGACTCAAAAAATGATACATATAGACTAAAATATCATTTCCCTACTCTCAAGGGTCGAATCCATGACTTTTGGAGTTGTTCCTCAAACGTCTTAACCAAAACCCTAATGACTAGGGAGGTTAGAACAAACCCTCCATATAGTAAAACTGATTCATTTGACCAAAACAAAAGACTTACTTGCATGTATCTACCTCATTTGACTTTCATCTAGCACAATTACATCTCAGTTAAATAATTACATGCCCAATTATATCTTTACATAGGTAAAATGTCAAATCAGGTCAAATTGTAGATGAAATTCAACCTCCAGGAGAAAGCGCAGCGAATGTGTAAAAAGTGCAGCATGAGATTACAGGTCACCTTGGGAGGCCTTCCTGAACTCCAAATTGCGCTCATTATATCTCATTGGAAATATATATTTTTTTTGCTACATAATTGACTCCTCAAGAACTAAAAATGATTAATTATAGCCCCTCAAAAATCAATTCTCCCAAGAATGGTCAAAAAGTGTAGCGTGGCCTACAAAAACAGGGCAAAAAGGTGTTTTTTAGGTGGGTTTCGACCATTTTCACCCTATAAAAGCTGATGATTTGGGCTTCCAACTGTCCAAATATGATGCATATATCAATATATATCCAACCATGTAGATTTTTTGTCATTTAGAGCCCTCCATAAAATGCACAGTGTGGCCCACACTACGCTTTTGGCAAGGTGACTGTGCAAAAAATTGCCAAATTTATGCGAAATTAGGTCTGAAAGGTGGAGCAATATCTATCAAACCATAAATAATTTTGAAACTATGAGAGTGATTTATGTTATTGCAAATATTTTGAACCATAACCTCTTCCCGTTGGCCAAGATTCATCTCTGATTGGCCACAATATGCTCTACAAAAAGGTGACTAAAATAGAACATTGCAGTGTCAGACAAATAGGTTGCAATGAGCAAATCTTATTTCCAAATCCATAATACCTATGTGAAAAGTAAGATTTGTTTGTATCTTGGCATATTAGGAACAAAAGCATCCTCCACTTTTTAAAAATACTTTCCCATTTGTTCAAAATCCAGGTTTGTAGTTGGTCACTAAAATACTAAGCAACTCTCTCGTAGCATCTATATTTTTGGGAATTTCTCCCAAATAATAATACCTGTGAATAAAATGAAGGATTTTTTTGTTCCTTTATCGGTTTTTAACAAAAAAACTCTTTCACTTTTGTAAAATTCATCTTCATTTGGCTAGAAACATATTTTGAAGAAAAACTATCCCTATGTGGAGCAAATGGCCTCAAAGAGAAAAGGGATTGTTTTGCAAATGGAGGGAGATGAAGGGGTTTAAGGGTGTCTAAATTCTTGGGAAACTTTTGGGGGTAGGGATATATGTTAGGCAGTGTGGGGAGGTGGAATTTATTGAAAAGAGTTGGGGAAGTGTGTGAAAAAGTCCAAATCATGATCCTAACCTCGAAATTTGCAAAAACACAACATTGAGTTAGGGTTTATGGAAAATGAGGGGAAATGAAGGGAATGGGTAGGGGAAATGATTGTGAGTGGTATATAAGGTATGTGTGGGGATTATGGAACATAAAAACTAGGATTTTTCTCACTGCAATGAAGCAAAAGAATTTGGAGACCAAAAGCACAACGAAACCCTAGGAGAGGTATTTTCACTGAGTTCTTCAAAATGAAGGATGCATAAGAGGTGCCATATGTTTACTTACTTGCCAAGGAGATGCTTAAACCTATGAGTGCTGAAATGAAACCATTTTGATGTTTTTTATGGTCCTTTGTAGCTTGAAAGTTTAATTTTGCATTGTTAGTGGCATGACATCATATGTCCCTTTCAGAAATGATGAGATGAGGTAGTGTACAACAACATTGTCTTATTTGAAATAAAACATTACCTTTACCTTTATTTTTCTTTCCTTAAGTGATCTAGATTTAAACA
Source organism: Pinus taeda (assembly GCA_000404065.3). Lineage (NCBI taxonomy): Eukaryota > Viridiplantae > Streptophyta > Pinopsida > Pinales > Pinaceae > Pinus > Pinus taeda. The sequence goes on along the minus strand of APFE031419002.1, from coordinate 93,646 downwards.
TGAATGAAATAAATTATAGATATAACCATAAATACAGAGATGTACCAGAAATAATACTTCATTTCATTGATGCAAAATACTGAAATATGCTTACAAACAGAAATGGAAATAAACTAGCTAGGGTGATGGTAGCTTATCTCGTAAAAGAGATGTGGCGGCTACATGCCTCTGAAATATCTTATAATGAGGTTCAAAGGCCTATTTATTGTTGATAAACAATGGAAAACCCTAAACATCCAAAAACCTAGCCCTAGGAGATGAAGCACCAAAGTATGGGCCCAGTTTGGGTAAATTGGTACATCAACTTCCTGGGGTCGTAACTTTGGTATATGATCTCCATTTGATGTGCACAATACCTCGTTAGAGATATCTATCTGAGGACTGCAACTTTGAGTGTAATCATTGGTTTGTGGACCTATTTTGCTCTCAGTTTTCCCAGAAAACATCATTTAGGGCCTCAAAATGGCTCCGGAAATTTAGGACCCAAAAAACTACCAAAAATAGTATAGTGTGCTGCAAATAAGGAAACTAAAAAACTAAAAGAAACAATGGTGGAGGTCCAAGAGGAATATGTGGGTGGCCACCAATATCGACCTAGATCACTAAGCTGCTAACTCCCTTTACCCATTGACTCACATGATGGACATGGTTTTTGTTTTGACATATGGTATCATGATGACACATGGATTGAAACCCTAGACCATGACCTAAAATGAGGAATTTAACCATTTCATTACCCAAGACACTTGAATGAAGATATGATACCTCAAAGAAGACAATGACCATGATGAGTGATGAAGACCATGAGTAAGTGAAGGGAGCAGCGGTGACCTAGACACAACAGCTAGTGACCAAATTTTATTTTGAAACCTAATGAAATGATAAAATTTGATTTTGAAACCCTAACATAAACCTTTTAGGAGAATATTTGATCATTGATGATAGGCAGAACTGACTGGCACTAACATGGATGAAGCCTTTAAATTTTTGGAAAACCCCGACATTTCTCAAAAACAACCCCTGACTAGTTACTATAAGTTTTCTTCCAAGCCACCATCAGTTGGTGAAGTGGTTAGTTTGATTCCATCATCAGTCAATTCCATTCTTCCACTAAAGAGTGAAATTGAAATGGTTTATCCAATTTTCTCATTGATCGATTCCACTCTCCCTTTAAAGAGTGGATTTGATACCACTCAAATTATTCTTATCAACTCAGATCTTTACTAATGAGGGGGAATTTCACTTGTTTCAATGGAAGTCCCTCCAAGTACTGAATTCACTTCCTTTAATAGGTATAGATTAAAAGAGCCTCATCTCCCTTATTAAATTCATTTTAAAATCATTATGTAGGCTTTTGATAAGAGCATAAATTACTCTATTACAGATGAAGGTTCTTTTGTTAGCATTATATCCTCAACTGAATGGAAATCTATAGGTTCCACTCAACTTACGTCCATTACTTAGAAAGTGTTTGATTTTAACAGAGGATTTAGTGAACCTTTAGTTATCCTTCCTCAACTACCCATTACCTTGAAAGGAAAAATTGTTTGTATTGATGTTATGGTAGTCCAATGCCCCTTGGATTTCAATTTTATCTATGAACACACCCCCTTACCCTTAGGAGTGTATTTGATATATTAACCCAACTTACCTGGTACAGTTAGGGAAATAGGGTATTTTGTTTTTCCTTTCTTCCAACCTTGTGGGACTCAATTTGGATGTCATCATTATACTTGCCTTGGTGAGACCTTTCTAGTGATATAATATTTTTTCCAAATCAAACTCCAGGACTACAAGTTATGGTCTTTTAAAGTCTTATTAATTATATTATATCACCTCAGGTTTTCCTACCACGTGGCACCCATGTGGTCCCCACATGGTTCCCACGTGGCATGTTTTTACACTACGACATGGTGGAGGGCTTTTATCGGTATAGTGCCACATCTCCATGTGGTATGCCTCAATACAACATAAGCCTTTACCCCAATGTTCACACACTTCCATGCTAGACTCACCCCACTTTCGGTCCTTCACTATTCGATGGCCCAAAAAGATGACATGATTGATGACAAAAAATAAAGCTCTATCATCCCCTCTCACTAACATCAAAGGGAGGGGGCTCTATGTGATCCTAGTTTTCTTCACGATTAAGGGGTAGTTATCAAATAGTCTATCGTCTTTCGACTCATCCAACAGTTGTCATCCCATAATGATGTTGCCCTCCCTCACTGACATCATGGGGGGTCGCACTATCCTAATTCCACTTCACGATTCTATGATGGTGATCCAATGATATGCTTTCATTCAAATCATCTAACAGTTCACATTTAATAGTGTCATGCCCACTTCCCCTTATTGATGTCACAAGGTGTGGGGTCACACTAATTTTCCTGGCTATTGATTTCAAAAATGGATCTTCATCATCCATGACGGGCCTAAGCTTCTACCCTTGATTGTAAAAAGAGGTCATATGATTCAAAGGCCTGGTATTTAGGGCTATGAATACCAATTATGAGCCGCACTATCATGGTTCTACTCGTCACCCACAAGTGATGTACTTGGCTCCATTTTGGCCCCTCCTTTTGGACCTTCTACCAGGTCATGTGCCTGCCATGTGACCAAGGGATGTCCCCACACCCTAGATCACCAATTCATGGTGTGATAGTGTATTATGATACATGCTACATTTTCATAATGGTTTCACTTAAGACTTGAATTCACGGTTTTACATATATATGTATATTGTCGAATCACTCAACCATAAACCCAATTTCATTCATATTTCTACAAGAATCAGTTCTAATCCCATGTGCAATGGTTAAATATGACTATAAATTTTTTGAGATAACCCATATTCAACTCCCTAAATAGGGAATGACCCTGCTACAAATAATGAATTATCTCAATCCTCCATGATCCTACATTCCACATAAAATCATGTATTTTAAACATTGTGGGTATACCACTAGCTAGACAATAATTTCAAGGGTGACTATAGTTATGCTTCATTCCCAATAACTAAAATGGTTTTAACAACAAGTAATGGCCTTAACATATGAATATGTAGGCACATATTTTATTTTTCAAGTTTAAGGCATAGTTCTCTATACACTCGACAGGTTCAAGATAAGAATTCTAGCATTAAGACCTATTTAATATTATAGAGGGTAATTTGATTGCAATATTTAACCCTCATTATATCAAAGTAACATATTGTGAGTGACCATGGCTAAGTAGTTAAGGCATTAAGCCTATAAGCTTAACAATTCAACCCAACTATATATATATGTTTATATATATATATATATATAGATAGATAGATAGATAGATAGATAGATAGATTATTTCCCTGCATAGAGCACATTAGTATAGAACCATAGTCACAAGGGGCCATTTGTCTACATTCCTTTGTTGACAGTCATAAGAACTTCATTATTTAAATCACAAGAGAGTCATGCACCATTCATGCAGCCAATACAAAATTAGCTTAACAATCTAAATATGACTTCATGGTACATGATACATATAAATACACTTATATTGAATTGAAATTGAATTTGGGAAACTAAGTCTAGCGCAACAACTCTACACCCAACCATAGATAAGTTGTATCTACATCTCACTTGTAGTTGTCACCCCTGAGCTAGATTCCAGAGACTAAGGGGAATTTTGCTCAAGGGATTAAAATCTAACTATAGGTTGAGATAGGGATTCCATAGGTTCTCCCACCTCCACCCATCAACTATTTAAGCATTCAACAATAGCACATGGAATCCATTGGCATGTTGCCTCCACCTTTCAGTTGTTCAGTCACCAACATAAACTAGGGAATCCAAAGATACATATCTCCACCCTTCAAGCTATAGAAAAGTTTTTACTGCCATCTTGGAGACTCTAGATTCCATTGTAAAACAACCATAGCAAGAAATACTTTTAGAAATCCTCCTTTCAGGAATCCAAGGAAAAATCCTCCACCCCATCCATCAGGGAACTCCAAAAATAACCATCTCCACCCTCAAGCTAACAGGGAATCGATAACCCATTCTTCCTCACATACGAGAAATTTATTTGTGCCATCTTTCTAAATGAAAACCAATTTCTCTCTCTCTACTTCTTCCTTTCTCCCCCTCTTCCCTGAGGATGCTTGGCCCCTTTTACCATAAACCATTTCCATTGTCTTCTATTACGTGTGTTCACAATGTGTTCTCCCATCCTTCTCATCCATGGTGATTCTGTCTTGTATGGTGGTGGGGAATGTTATTTGTCAACACTTATTCCCACCCCACTTCCTATTGGTTGACTTCCCTGTCTCCCAACTACTCATGTAGCCCATTTCTCATTTAATTTCATCTTTTTTGTCATGCATATTTTTCCAAGGAAAGCATGGTTCCTTTTCCTTCTTCTTCTGCTCAATTAATTCAGAAAACCAATCCATTTAAGGCACACTAACCGAAATTCAATGGATATCATAAAACAAGTCAACCCTCTTTTAAATCCCAAGAAAACTCCCTCCTCAAACTATGAAAAGTGTCCCTTTAACTCAACCCAATTTTTTACCAATATTTACATTATATACATAAGTGGAAAATAATTATGGTTGTCACATTCGCCTTGGGAAAGACTATGTCAATTCCATGAAATTCATCATGTACACACTCTTTCAAGTTATTTCTTTCCCTAATAATGGAAAAATTATGACCTTTGACTAGCTTTCATTGATTGGTCATGATCTGACTACCAACTATCCAACCTCCCTAAGTGTTCCTTATATGCAAGTGGTATCGTTCCTACCACAGGTTAATTATGTGGAAACTTGTCCCATGCCTTTACTTGTCAATGAAAATTAGCCTCTCACTCTATTCTAAACTTATTTTGACCTAGATCTAGTAGCTAACATGGTGAACCATTCAATGGGGACATTAGAGCCTGATATTCCTTCTCATATTAAGTCCCTTTACATGTATTATTTACAAATCATTTCCCTTACATTAGACAAAGACCTCTTGGAAGTCATGATCTAGGTGTGTACCTTGAAATGTATTCCTTCCATGTAATTTTACTGTTGGAAACCATGATCAAGGTAATCACCATGAGCATAGTTAATTTTTTCTTTGTTAAGATCATTAAGAAATGAAATAGGTCACCAAAAGCATATTTCATTTCCTATGTCAAGCTCGCTAAAAAATGAAATAGATCTCCCTCTATAAAGTCTGGGGGGTGTGTATCTCTTCAATTTTCATGGGGGAAAGTTAACCAATCTCCTAGCACAATTATTTTTGGTTTCATGCTTACGTAAAAATGAAACCAACCCTCTAGCATAGTCTTTTCTCTGTTTCAAGCTTGTGTAAAAATGATACCTATCTCAAGAATACTTTTTTTCTCTGTTTCAAGCTTACGTAAAATGTTAAAACTATCTCAAGCATACTTTTTTCACTATTTCAAGCTTGTGTAAAATGAAACCTATCTCAATCATAGTCTTTTCTCTGTTTCAAGCTTCTATAAAAATGAAACTAATCTCAAGCATAGTTTTTTCTCTGTTTGAAGTTTCTACAAAAATGAAATCTATCTCGAGCATAGTTTTTTCACTATTTCAAGCTTGTGTAAAAATGAAACATATCTCAAGAATAATTTTTTATCTATTTCAATCTTGTGTAAAAATGAAAGCTATATAAAGCTTAGTATTTTTTCCTTCTTGTGCTTGTAAATACATGATAATAAGTTACTGAGTATACTTTTATCACTTTTTCAAGCTCATAAAAACTATACGGAAAAAAGGAACTTTGAGGAGTTCCTTTTAACATTTTTCCAGACTCCCTAAACATGAAAAGTTTGCTGAGTGAACTTGTTTCCTTTCAAAATCATTAAAAGGATTAGAAAGGGCATCAACTCAATGTAAGTTTACCCCCTTTTTAGACTAGATAAATTAATTATGTAAAAGGTACACTCTAGTCAATCATGGCTAATAGAATTCTCCTTTATATTTCCTTATCCCTTTTCGTCCCTAGGAGAAAAAATTTATGAATAAGAACACCCTTTGAGTCTTCTTTATGTTCTTTTCAAACTCCCTAAATATGAAAAATCATCAAGATTTAATTTCTCTGGGCTCGTTAAAATTTTATGTTGAAAGAAGTGAACGATTTATCTTTTACTCTTTTTCAAACTCTCCAAATCTAATTGAAAAAGGCCATCTTGTATTTTCCATTTTATTTCTTTTCAATTCTCTAAATACGAAAATACATCAAGTTGTGCCTTCATTGGATTCATAAAAATTAAACAACAAAGGACCCATATGTAATTTAGGACCAAACCACTCCTTCCTAGGGTTCATTAAAATTACTCGAAAGGAGTCATTTGAAGGATGAGCTTATACTTTCAGGATATGTTGTCGTCTTCAAGCTCGCATAAAAATAAATAGGTACTCAACAAGAATGGCGGGGAAAATTTCAGAAGGGGATAAGCATATCCTCTATATGGCAGCAATTTTTGTTGGGTATACGACCAAAGTCCCACATTGACTAGAAGCGGGGAGGATCATGGGTATATAAGGATGGACAAATATCTCCATTGGTATGAGGCCTTTTGGGGTAAGTCCAAAAGCAAATCCATGAGGGCTTAGGCCCAAAGTGGACAATATCATACCATTGTGGAGATATGTGGTGTCCAGAGTCCTTACAAGTGGTATTAGAGCCATGCCCCGAAGTTAGCCAAGTGGATGAATCCTCGGAATGTCGAACGAAGGTGGTGGGCCCCGGTAATATCACGATGGGATCCGTGGATGAGCTTGGCAGGCGGTGTGCTCTGGATTCTTCATGGACGTGTCCTGGTCCCAACACGGTGAAGAGGAGTTGACCTGGGATAGAGCAAGCTCTCAAGGTAGGTGGTGTTCCATGTAAGGCGTGTGCTTCCAACGCATTGGAGTGGAGAATCCTGGTTGGTCGAGAGTGGATGGATGGATAATCGTTTGAGAGGAGGCTCGATGGTCCTTTGTTCGAGGGGAGGATTGTTGGGTATACGACCAAAGTCCCACATTGACTAGAAGTGGGGAGGATCATGGGTATATAAGGATGGACAAATATCTCCATTGGTATGAGGCCTTTTGGGGTAAGTCCAAAAGCAAATTCATGAGGGCTTAGGCCCAAAGTGGACAATATCATACCATTGTGGAGATATGTGGTGTCCAGAGTCCTTACAATTTTCTCTTGAGAATAACACCCTTTTACTTCTTGTGTCAACGCTAGGAAATCCACTTGTCTCTCATTGATCATGCCGCTTTGAAAATTCTTACACTTCATTCTATGATCCACTTTTTAAGTCACGAATTCTAAGACAATTGTTGTGTCAACAATATGCTCAAGATAATTTCAACCTGATTTTGGTTCCTAAGCCTTATATTACGTCAACCATATTTGAGTTAGTTGATTTTTATAATCCTTAAAGCCATCTAATGTGTTGGGCATCCCTAAGTCAGTCCTAAATTACTTTGTACTCTGTTCCACCTCACATATTTGTACCTGTTTCATGTCATTTATGGGGGATACATCAAGGTGTTGAAATATGGCCACAAGAATATTCTGATTTAATTTGTCCTTGAATTAAATTGCGAATTAAAATCGAATTTAGTCTTAACAACTACTTGGAAAAAATTAATTAATTTATTTTAAATTAATTAGTTGGAGAAATTCAAGTTAGAAGTCTTTCTGAAGTCATCCGAGTGTTATCCCTTAAATTAAGGAGATAAGATTGAGTTATATTTGAGTTTTAATTAGTTAACTCAGTTTACTGAGCTAAGTCTAGTTAAATTAGTTCCAAACTGGTTGAGGAACTAATAGTGAGTTAATAGTTAGTTGATGCATGCATGCACTCAACTAGTGCTACTCTAGTTAACTAAATATTCCCTCATTAGAATCTCATGCATGTCTATTTTGAGAAAGACCCAATTGAGATTAATGTTCAAGGACATGTACTATTAGTTGCATGTGCTTTCTTATAAAGAAAAATCATGCATGCAGTCAAGGGATTCATCCTTGAATATTGCGCAATTTTGAAGGTTGATCATCCACTTGGTAGAAGGAAATCATCCACAAGGAATAACGCAAGGAAATAGGAGCTTGGAGGGCAAAGAGGAAGGCTCGAGAGAAGCCAAGATTGCATATAACCATCTGTGAGGATTGTACTGAGAGCTAGCTAGTTGTGAGAGCTAAGGCTTTGTATAATTCCTATGTATTTCCACCATGTATGATAATACAATAGTGTGGGCTTTTTAGCTAAGGTTTTCCCCAAAGTATTTTCATGTGTATTGTGCCATTGATTCTTCTTCTTCTGGTTATATTGTTCAGCTCAATCTTTAAGCTTCCGCAAATTGATAGTAGAAGTAGGTTATAGTATTTTGCTTTGATTTATATTGCATTATCAGGTTAACCTACCATCAGATTTTCTACATGGTATCAGAGATAGATTTGTAGAGATTTTTTACATGGTATTAGAGTTGTGAATGGTATACTGAGAAGAGAATTCGAATTTTGAAGTTCAAGGTCGCAGGTGAAAATTGAATTCATATAATACTTCAAGGTTGGCCAATGGTATTCTATGGCTTGAGACTCGAGTATGCCTTAGAAGGTAGCTCGAATTACATAGCATGGAAAGATAGAATGCAAACTGTATTAGAAGACAATGACTTGAAGGAATTCATTGATCAGGAAATCCCAAAGCTAGCCTCAACTAATGCACAAGAGTTGGCTGAGTGGAAGAAGTGTGTGGCGAAGGTGAGACAGATCGTCCTTGAGGGAGTTCAAGACCATATTGTCTTAAGTCTCCTTGGGAAGGATACTCCATTTTCAATGTGGAACACATTGAAGGACATCTACCAGAACAGTAGTGACCAGAGGAAATTGGTGCTCAAGGATAAGCTTCGAAGAATCAAGATGGAGAAGGGCAATACTATTTCCACATATCTGAACAAGCTCACCACCTATAGAGATGAGCTTGTCAGTTTGGAAATAACTACTACCGATGATGATATGGTGAGCCTCGCTCTCCTTGGCCTTCCAAAGAGTTGGAATAGCTACCAGGACTCTGTGAATGGAAGGGAGAAACTTCCGGATTGGGAATGACTATGCTCGGATCTTATGCAGGAGGAGATCAAGAGGAGCACACGAGATGGTTCTTCATCCAAGAATGATGATGAAGAAAATATGGCCTTAGAAAGTAAGGCAAGGAAAGGGAAGGGGAAGGCTTCCCATTTCAAATCGAATTCTTCTCATGGAGGGAAGAAGGGTGACATGTATAAAGTAATATGCTTTAATTGTCACAAGATGTGACATTATGCAACTAACTGCCTATAGAGGATCCTCAGAAGGATCAGAAGGTGAGGCATTAGCCTCTCAGTTCGAAATGGGCTTTACCCTCATCATGCGCATGGTGTCATCGGTGATGGGTTGTGTCTGGTATCTTGACAGTGGAGGAGAAAGACCTCAATATGCGCATAGAGATGGGTGACGACGGAAGGTATAGTGTTTCAGGAGTGGGCACAGTTGCTTTTCAGAGGGAGCATGGAGCTCCTCTCACCTTGACAGATGTGATGTATGTGCTTGGATTGAAGAAGAACTTGGTACCGGTTGCAATGTTGGAGGACAAAGGCTACGATGTTGTCTTCAATAAAGGAAAGGTGTTCCTAAGACAAATAGGCATGGGTCAGACCAAGAGGATAGGGATTTAGGTGAAGAATCTCTATAAACTAGAGGTATATGATTGTGCAACATTGAGTACGAAAGTAGAATTGGTGCAAAGCCAAGACATTGGTGAGTTGTGGCATAGGCGGTTGGGCCATTTGCATCATGGGTCTTTGAAGATAATGCAGTAGATATCTATAGGAATTCCCAAAGGTAAACTTGAGCAAGTTGACACATGCAAAGGTTGTACCTTGGGAAAGTACACCAAGTCTTCATTTCATGATCGAGGCAGTCAAACAAAGGCTATCTTAGAGCGAGTTCATACTAATTTGCGTGGACCATTCTCGAGGGCATCCACATCAAAGCAAAGGTATTATGTGATTTTCATTGATGACTATTCTCGTAAATGTTGGATTTATTTCATGCAGAAGAAGGACCAAATCTTCACAAATTTTTTGGAGTTTAAAGCTTTGGTCGAGAAAGAGTCAGGGAAGAAGATCAAGGCCTTAAGAAGCGACAACATTGGAGAATATGTCTCTCAAGAGTTTAAGGACTTTTGTGCAGAAGAAGGAATTAAACAAGACTTGATGGCACCTCATAACCCACAATAGAATGGGGTGCCCGAGAGGAAGAACAAAACTATTGTAGCGGAAGCACAGGCAATGCTGCATGACCAAGGCCTACCAAATCACTTGTGGGATGAGGCATGCAACACCATGGTCTATTTGCATAATAGAAGCTCGCATCGCATACTTGGGATGAAGACACCAGAGGAAGCTTTCTCCCATAAGAGACCAGATGTGGGTCACTTCAGGATCTTTGGCTCATTGGTATATTTCCATGTGACAAAGGATGCACAAAAGAAGCTTGAGTTGACAACAAAGTTGGGCATATTTTTGGGGTACACTGATACACCTCACAACTTTCGGGTGTACTTGCCTACCAGTCGGAGGACAGTGGTTCGCAGAGATCTCAAGTTTGATGACCAGAAGGCCATGTGAGTTTCCCATGAGAGGGAGCTCCAACTACAGGTTGTGGAGGAACTATTGGTTCCTAAGGAGGAGGAGCCTCAGACTGATGCAGAGTAGCCACATGCAGAGGTTCCAGGAGTGTAGACATCCCCTCAAGCAGAGTCTTCCAAAGATGGATGGAAGAACACAAGAGAAGCTGACAGATTGTTGGAGGATGCGAGAGAGAATGTGGGAGCACCATATTCTCATCGCAGATGGAGGAGGTCACCTAAGAGGTACACTGGATACATGGCCCTTGCTGGCGAATGTGTTGAGACCGAGCCATCTTCCTTTGATGAAGCAATGCAACAGCTGATTTGGGTTGATGCTATGATGGAGGAGTATAACTCCATAGTTCGTAACAATGTTTAGGATGTGATTCTGAGACTAGGGAACAAGTCAGTTGTGAGTTCCCATTGTCTTTACAAGGTAAATAAAGCTATTGATGATAGTCTGGAGAACAATAAGGCAAGATTTGTTGTCTGTGGCTTTTCACAGGTCGAGAGGATCATGTTGCTGTAGTATATTTTGATAGAGGAGAAAGATGTTGACATTTTGACAAAGGAATTGCCAGTGTAAATTCGAGTTCCATAGAGACAAGATTGGGGTGGTAGATAATCCCTTTCTTGTTGAGGAGTGTTGAAATATGGCAACAAAAATATTCCAATTTAATTTGTCCTTGAATTAAATTGTGAATTAAAATTGAATTTAGTATTAAGAGCTACTTGGAAAAAATTTATTTATTTATTTTAAATTAATTAGTTGGAGAAATTCAAGTTAGAAGTCTTTCTAAAGTCATGCAAGAGTTATCCCTTAAATTAAGGAGATAAGATTGAGTTATTTTTGAGTTTTAATTATTTAACTCAGTTTACTGAGTTAAGTCTAGTTAAATTAGTGCCAAACTATTTGAGGAACTAATATTGAGTTAACAATCAGTTAATGCATGCATGCACTTATCTAGTGCTACTCCAGTTAACTGAAGATTCCCTCATTAAAAACTCATACATGTTTATTCTGAGAAAGACCCAGTTGAGATTAATGTTCAAGGACATGTACTATCAGTTGCATGTTTTTTCTTATAAAGAAAACTCATGCATTCAATCAAGGGATTCATCCTTAAAGATTACGCAGCTTTGAAGGTTGATCATCCACAAGGAACAACGGAAATATGAGCTTGGAGGGAAGAGAGGAAGGCTTGAGAGAAGCCAAGATTGCCTGTGAGCATCTATGAGGATTGTATTGAGAGATAGATAGTTGTGAGAGCTAAGGCTTTGTATAATTCCTATGTATTTCCACCATGTATGATAATACAATTGTGTGGGGTTTATAGCTGAGGCTTTCTCCAAAGTATTTTCATGTGTATTATGCCATTGATTCTTCTTCTTCTGGTTATATTGTTTAGATCGATCATTAAGCTTCTGGAAATTGATAGTAGAAGTAGGTTATAGTATTTTGAATTGATTTATATTGCATTATTGGGTTAACCTACCATCAAATTTTCTACATAAGACCCTACTATGATGAATCGCTTCCTATCGACTTTAACACATTATCTAGGAAGTTGATTTAGAAACCATTCAGTACCTTGGATCTTGCATGCCTTAATTGAAGGTTTCCTCACCTTCGATGATAGTTTTACATCATTAACCTTTAAGCAATTTATTCTATGAGTTTTCAACTTCAGATCATTTATTCACACTCCATAGAATGTACTTGAGTACCTTAAGAACCATCCATTATTGGTTGTTCCTTTAGCATTTGTTAACAATTTTCATCATTGACTAGTAATCAAGCAGTTTCTACTATGTTTGACCTCAACACATTGATTCACATGGAAAGATTCGTACTATGGCATGATAGAGATAAAGGCCCTAAACCTTGCTTGTTATGTTCAAGTTGCAGTGGAGTCATTTGATTATTTATAATTGTTGCATAGATCCACAATGTATCTTGGTGGCATGACCCTCCTTATTTGACATGGATATTTACATATCCATACATATTATTTGAGTCATTTGTATAATGAGTATGGTAATTCCTACCTTAGAGATGATCATATGGTATTATTGTACTATAACACCTTGATTGTTATTGGAAGTTTTTTTATTGGTTTATTCCTTGTTTCAATGCATTTGCATGGTAAAATAATTTTGTTATCACTTCTTTTTATGGATTCATACTCTTTGGGGAATTATGCTACATATTTTGTTTCATTCATGGAAATTAATGTAATACCCCTATCCGTTTTCATCTGAAGCACAATTGACATTAATCTCTGAAGAAGATGCAAGAAAAACCATTCTTTGGAAGATAAGAATCTTGTGAAAATACCTTAAAAAACCGTATGTTACGCAGTAATTTGTCACCGTTGGTCACCGTCCTTGTTAGCCCCATTGTCACACACTGGAGGACACATTTACGGACCTGTGACCAGTGACATAACCAAAAAATACTTGCATTGGATTCTCCTAAGTATGAACTTCAAAGTACCTGAAGACACCTTTTGCAGATAAGCCACAAAAAGTGCCCTACTTCCATTAGCGCGACACAACAGTGTCTTACCCGCGCCAATGGCTCAGTTCCTCCAAAGAGGGTGCGTCCATAGACGCTCTTTCATAGAGCACGGCCCATGCCACACAATTTGGGCATGATTTTTGGCCAGCACGCACTGGAATGTTTTTTCCTCCATAACTCACCCAGTTCTCTGAGGAAAAATCCCATAAAAGCAGTCGAGTGTCGTCTTTTCTATCCAAGACAACCCAGCTCAATGGTTATTTTGGGACAATGCCAAAATCTCAGAAGGTGTCCACATGCAACACATATCTCTTCTCCTCCATCTACAAATGCCTGTCTCCCCACATTGAACAGGCTAGTGATAGTATGAGCTTGCAAGTTTGCTAGTGGAATTTTATAGTTTTTGGAGTGACAAGTGATAGAGCTAAGTTCATAGTGAGAATTGAGACCCACCGAAGAGTTATGTTGCCGGAATACTGAGAGGGAGGAGGTGGCTTTGCAAGGCCTAACCAGCTGTTGACCCAGTCTGAGGAGATTGCAGCGTCAAGCCGATTCGGTTGTAATCCTTCTCTTCCTTTATTAAATGATAAGCGACTGTTATTATGGTTCCACTCATGTATTTGTCTGATAATATTTGAGTTATATCCTGCTTGACTGATATATAATTGTATGATACTGGATTTTACGCTTGTTTTGGGTTGTTCTTCATTTGTGCAGGTGTCCATGCGTGAAGCGCGAGGATAGTGACCGGCCAAAGCTAAAGGACAGGAGCGACACTTCTCCCACAACAAATAGCGTTGGATCCCAGGTTGGTCTTTTCGATCGAATTTTAAATTATGCAATTAGGAACTTGCGTGCAGCATGTATGATTGTTGCTAGACCCCTATAGGGCTAGTGGGATCGCCTCTGTCCGCAGAGGGGATTTACCTCCACAACAATTTGGCGACTCCGCTGGGGAGTTCGTTGTTGGTTGTTTTGTATTGTTTAATTTGTAAATTGTGGACGGAGTCTGAAGAGCGGCCAGGCAGCCTTCGAAACACTTCTGCTATGTGGAAGTGAAGTAGATCAACGCCACTTCAGTCGATCTCCGGGTCAGTTTACAAACTGAACGATCTCAATCTTGCTTTGCATGTCATTGTTCTCTCGATTATTGGTCTGGATAAGTTTTCTGGGTTAAGATTCTTGCTGTTTTCTGCTTGTTGGTTCTGTTTAGACACTGTAAACCAAGCCTGGGTTTGTTGTTTTTTCTTTTGCCTGGTAAAACGCGTTAGCGCACTTTTTTCTCTAACAGTCGCGCTGACTAGCGCGTGCTGCTCTCAGACAACTCGCGCCAGTCGCGAGTTGCGGCCTGACAGTCGCGCCGCACTGGTTAGTTTTTAAATTAACTTGTTTGCCAGTCTTTCGAGCTTGGTTTTGTGTCTTTCTGCTCTTTGTATACCTCTTGGAAGCCTGTTGGTTTGATATTTGGCTGGTAATTTTTCCATCTTTCAGTTGTTTGCCCTTGTCCATCGATTTTATACCTTGGCCTTGGTGGTCTTGTTATCGAGCCTTCTGTTGGATTGATGATTTACATGATCCAGTCATTTTATTGATTGTTTTCCATAGTCTTCTGGTGGTTTTATGAGTTTTACATTTCATACTGTAAGTGCTTCACTTTTGGCTTGCTCATTTTTACCTGACTTCATTGGGACTTAGCTTACATGACTCTTTGAAGATCTTGGTTTTTCTCTGCTTTGTTAGGTTATTGCTCATTTTATCAGATCCGCTTATACATTCTTTGGTTATAGATCTGGTTGTGTACATCTCTTAAGATCTCTTAAGTGCATTATAAAAGAAAAGAAAAAGACTTTACTTTTTGTTAATTAGCATTGCATGTTAGTTTTGCTTTTTAAAAGAAAAAGAAAAGATTTCCTTTCCTGTTGATTAGTTGCATTAGGATTGTTGATTTCGTTTTGTTTGTATGAACCTCTTAACTCTTCTGTAGCTAGATTTCATCCAAACGAAACGAATACGATTTTTGCATGTAGTTGCATTTAAGACATTTTTGAGAGATCACATACGGTAAGACCAGAAACTGAAACATAATCAAAGATCAACTTTAAAATTGATTCAATGAACCTAACAACGCATTGGAATTTAACGCTCACATTCTAGAGGTCTAAGCTAGAGACGTGTTCCGGCGTCGTTAAGCCTGGTGGTTTATCGTTGAGTGGTTGGGTGATTCCTCCACGGTGACACGATAGGTGCCAGTACGGACTGTGCTCCCACGTACCGTCGAGTATAAATTGGGAGACCCCTATAGGCTTGCAACCTTTTTTCCATAGGAAGTCGAGTCTGCCGCCCTACAAACCGTAATGCATTGAACACAGCATTCGGGAAGATTGACTGCAGTACGGGAAGTCCTTGGTGATCTTCTGATCGCTAAGGTGTATAAGCAGTTTTATGGTTTGTTTGGCACACCCTTTTACCTAGATTTCCAGAGTAGTCAGCTTTTGATCCTTTTCAGACTGTCTAACAGAAAAGGTGTAAGTGAGCAGCTTGTCACTTCGTGCTCATTAAAAAATCAAAGGAGAATAGAGTCAGCTTTTTGTCCTTTTCTCGACTCTTTAAAGATGAAAAGGTCAAGTCAAGTGTCTTAATAACTTATCTGGCCACGTTCACATTACCCATTTAGATATTGAGTGCGCTAGTTTGGCTAGGACTTCGTCTTTACATGGAAAATTTCCCGGGATTCATCAACCTAAGTCCCCCACCTGATGGGGATGCTGGTCGTTTCCCTTCTCCTGGAAATGCTGGTGCCCTTTATATGGCAACACTAACTCTCCCAGGGTTAACTGTCGGGTTACCAGTCTGGCTATTTTCAAACTCTGTAGTCCCTTCTATGTCGGCTGATACCACATCAGTCCCTCCGCCTGCTCAACACCCAGTTGAACCAAAGGTGGACCCCACCCCTTCGACACTTACTTCAACGACTCCTTCTTCGCCTGGTGAAAATACCCAGGTGGCTAACAAGAAGAAGAAGAAATCAAAGAAGAAGAAGTCAAACAAGGGAACAGTCACAAACATAAAGAAGACTACAAACACAACTGTTGTTCCACCACGGACAACGGAAGACGGACTCCTTCCTACCCCTCCACCCAAGGTCAAGTTTCCATGCAGACTATGCAAGGAAAACCACCTCCTTTGAGATTGTCCTGGCATTCCCAGGGTCTTGAGGATATGGGCTCGTGATCCAGCCCGTCCATCATCGTCCACTGTCCCTCACAGCGATGATACCCCTGTAGTTGGGAATACGAAAGGCAAAGGGAAGATTAGACTCCCTTGCAAACTTTGTGAAGGTCATCACTTCCTTCACCTTTGTCCACTCATGGACAAAGCCTCCTCTGTGTTGGAAAGTCTTGCAGATCCTCCACCCCAACTCCCCGCTGGATATCAGCGTCTTTATGCCTCCGCAGATTGTCCTTCTACTGACGACAAGGTTGGTTCGCATACCTCTCTTGTTCAGTCTCCTCTTACTGCACCTGGTTTCATCCAGCCTGTTCCCGATCAAACTTTGGTCGGCGATTGTGCCAGTTCGAGTTTACCGTCAGTTGACCAACCTGTTCTAGACGACAGTCATAAACAGGTTCTTCATGTTTCGTCAACTTCTCCTGAATCTGACGACGATCCTCTTATCTATTTTGATTCAGAGGGTCCTCCACCAGCTCCATTCGAGCATACAGGCAGTTATCTGCTTCCCCCACCCCGCAGTTCAGCTATCTCCTTTGATTGGAGTCACCTGACCTCATATCGCCTTCCATCCCATGTACCTTTCCAAATCAGTGTACACGCCTATGACACGGCCCTACCTGGCACCGTCATGGATGAAGGCACATCGGCTAGTCTTATGTCGTATACTACTTGGCAAGCTCTCGGTTCCCCGCCGCTTAAGCCGATCATGCATACTCTGTTGGCTTTTGACGGAAGAGCATGTCAATCTTTAGGAATCCTCCCGCAGTGCCCTATCACCCTGGGAGGCAAAACCGTCTACATAGACGTGGTGGTCAGTCCTCTCGATTTCCATCTCCTCCTTGGCCGTGACTATATCTACGCCCTGGGAGCAATTGTCTCTTCACTCGTCCGAGTGATTTGCTTTCCACACAACGGAAGGATTGTAACTATTGACCAGTTATCATTCTTCCCCCCGGTGCCATTCTCGCCACCTCCCGGCCCTTCGGTTAGCTATGCAGCTAATTCCCCTATGCCGGTATTCAACACTACTGCTGTCACGCATAGTGTTCAGGAGGCATTGAGTCCCGACTTCCAAGAAAACAACGTCCCACCGGGAGCACTGTTCTTGGCAGCTCCACCTTCCCACTCATTACAATGAAGTCCGGGGCGAGGATAGTTTTCTCCTGTATCAACCTCATGACAAAAATGAAACAGGCCACCATTGAGGAGTTCTTCCTGTTTCAACCTCGTTAAAAAATGAACAACGAACCAAGGAGCATAGTTCATTCCCCTATGTCAAGCTCCTTAAAAAATGAAATTAGCGCAGTACCTCGAGGATGGTTTTGATCGTGTGGCAACCTCGTTAAAAAATGAAACATGATTGGTCAGAGCATAGTTCATATTTTTATGTCAAGCTCCTTAAAAAATGAACGGTCCAGTCGAAGAAGAAGCAAAGCCCTGTTTGTGCATCAAACTTTGCTTCCGACTTGCTGGACGAGAGGCCGTCGAATATATGGTCGAATGTTTTGTCGAGCATAGTTCTTCATCTTGTGTCAAGCTCGTTAAACAATGAAACAAGTGTCGAGCATAGTTCTTCATCTTGTGTCAAGCTCGCTAAAATAATGAAACAAGGATCGAGGATAGTTTTGTTAATGTCTCAACCTCGTTAAAATAATGAAACAATGTATAGTCGAGGATAGTTCATAATCATTATGTCAACCTCGTTAAAACAATGAAACATGCGCTCATTCATTTGGAGCGCATACTTCTTATGTGAACCTTCAAACCATTTTCAATGGATTGAAGCTTGGGGGGCATGTACCTCGGTTTGAGACACGATGTTGGGGGGCATGCCAAAATTTTTCCAAAGCATAGTTTGCATACGTGATTTTCATGTGTGTTTTCAAGCTTTAAAAAAAATATATGTATATATATATATAATAAAACATTTGCGTATGTATACATTCCATCGGGTCGTTTGTTATGCACTAGATACATTAGCTCACATATGTGCAAACAGTCGCATAGCATATAAAACACAACACCACATGAAGAAAGATCCAGCTAGGAATAAACATAAGCATAAAATGTATGGATAGTATGTCATGCAAATGATACATAAGATTACATTTGTATTAGACATTTGCATAGCATATTAAAAACATCATCACATGTAAAAGATCCATCCAAAAAATCGATATATATATATATATATATGCGTGTCAAAAAATATTTGCGCCCCGCGCATTACAAAATGATACATGTCCAAAGTCTATACAGCCGCTGGCAAGGTACCCCTCAAAATATACAAAATGAAACCTAGGTATCTAAGCACGGTTATGCTCGTGATAGCATGTCACTGCTCGCACTAAACGTCTCAACAGACGATGAACGCGAGTGGACACTCCCACCGTATGCCTCTGATAAGCCCGAGGTACATCGGCCAACCTGCCGTAGTCTGGGATACCTCAAGTAAGTGCCTCAAGGTTCTGAACGAGATCATCCTCACCCTCTATCTGAGGGTCTGCTGCGGGTTGCGCTCTGCACACATTGTGAGGCAAGCCAGCGGGTCGCTCCGCGCCGACATCTGTATACATATATAGACAATGTTAGATATAGGCATGTATCAACAAAAAAAATTAAATATATAAAATCACGAGTTCTTACCCAGCTCCTCATCCCAATCCTCTCCGTCAGGTAGAGGGAGATCAGGATCTCCAGTGAAATCGGTGCCCGCATAGGGCCAGTCCTCGACGACGATCATCTGGCGTCGGAGCCAAATAAAGAAATCGGGCCTCCAAGACATCTGTTGGCCCCCTCCCCCTCTGGGCATAAGCTCTGCCCACCGATGCAACCGCGGTTCCCTCAGCACTGGGTCTGCCACTATGCCTCCAGGAACCTGGAAAATCGGCAGCCGCTCCAAGAAGAAGGTCACAATGATTGACCCGTACCCAAACTGCTTGTTCCCATCCCGCTTACACTTCGTAAGCTGGCGTTTGATATTGGACGTCATTGCTGAAGCCCAATCAAACACGGTCGGATGGAGACACTCGGCGGCCAGCAGCAAGTGATTCTTGCTGGCCTCATGAGGTGCCTGCACACCTGCTGCCCAGGTAATAGTGAACAAGATAACTCGCAGAACCAGACTGGGAATCGTGTTAATATCTACCTTCCTACTGGTCTCACCAAAACGTGCACCAGGACATATCCTTTCCTTCACCTCCTCGATCTTCTCTGCAGAAGGTCGGCTGCCTGTCAAAATAGGGCGCGCGCCCCACCGTGATAAACCCATGATGAAATAGACATCGGGAACATCCAGTTCGAATGTCTGGTCCTTCAGGCGGAACACCTGATCTTCTACATCCCAAGCATCTACTATGAAACGTAGTAGCTCAGGTTGTGCGCGGAGGTAGGAAGTATGAAAAAAAATTTTGAGTCCGCAGTCTCTCAATGCCGCCATACAATCATCATCTGCCAGAGCTAGGGCATCAACTTCCCCGTGCTCTCGTTCTTTCCATTCGACCACCATTTTGGGCAAAATCCTGCAAACAAAGAACCATTTTCAATCATTAGATAAATATTGAAGTATAATTTGAGGGAAATTTGAGATCCTAACGGTCCAATTTGACACAAATTGAGTTCGCGCTAATGGCGCGGTCTCTGTATTAAAATTCCGCCATTGGCGCGGTCCCGTGCCTGAATCCTGCGCCAATGGCGCGGACCTAAAATTTTTCAAATCCTCTTGCAGAGGCCTAAAATGTGGATAAAAACCAGTAAAAATAGAATGAAAATGAAGTTGAGGATGAGGCCTCTTACCTGTTGCAGACGGCGACTCGAACTGTGTCCTGGATTGGTCGCAACCAGCAAATGAATTTCGCACTGAAAACCCTCCAACAATGAACTTATAGGGTAAAAGGTAAAAAGTAAATTTGTTTTTTACTTTTTACTATTTATAGCACTATTTTGGCCCAAAAATACATTAGAAATGTCAATTTTAGGTATTTTTAGGGTATTTTTGTGTCGAAATAGACTTTCCACTGTTGATCGAATGATAACAGGGCTTGGTGCAGTTCTAACGAGCGTCTTTTTGACTTTTTCAAGCTCAGAAAAACACAAGAAAATGTTACCTAATGGTCCGCTTTCAGCCCTTTTCCTGACCTTTTAAAGCGGAAAAGATCGCCGAGTTGTCCCTCTTGGCTCGTTAAACAGTTACTAAGGGGCGGTCGTTTTAAGTTCTTTTATCGACTATTTAAACACTAAAAGATTACCGGGTTTTTGTCGTTC
>APFE031419002.1:62614-72866 GCA_000404065.3 Pinus taeda | reverse complement strand
GGCGGTTCTTTCGGGTATCATTTTAAACTTTTTCGGACCCGAGAGACACAAACTTTACGAAAAAGGACCTCTGGAGTTTTTCTTTTCCGTGTCTTTTTCAAACTCTCTAAACATGAAAAAGACTCCGAGTTTTACCTATGTCGGACTCGTTAAACCCTGACGACATTGGATTCATCATTATGACGAAACTTGAGCTTCTCCTCCCTAGGGCTCGTTAAACTTTTACTAGGTTGGATTCGACTGAAGGTTGATTTTATACTGCAAGCATATGCTATCCCCATCAAGCTTGTTAAAAATAACTGGGGTACTCGCCAGAAATGGCGGGGGAAAAAAGAAATTTTTGGAACTGTAATTACAGTCGTGTCGGCAGTATGTCGCTCTTGAACATGGCACTCCTCTGCTTTCGCATCAGGGTGGGGATATCTGATTTGGCCTTTCACTTGCCTCCGTGGGTTTGGGTGATCCTATTTGACCTCTCATCTGCTCACTGCTTCGTCATCGTGACCTCTGATCTAGTGATGTCAAATACTGCCAACTTCACTGTCGTGCCGTCAATATGTTCAAGAGAAGTTGACCTCTGCAAGAGACCGCCTCCTCCTGATAGTTCACAAATCTCATTTCACAACATTGTCTCTTCCCGTCTCGTGTCGATGATGTGGGAAACATTATGGCCCACCTTCGACAAAAATCACTTCCTGTCGACTTCAGCTCATTATCCAGGAAAGTGACCTTGAGACTCCCTTCCGGTACCTTGGAGCCTGCATGCCTCAATGGCAGGTTCTTCGTGTTCAACGCGAGGTTTTCATCATTGGCTTCCGATCGGATGACTCTGCGGGTGTTCGACATCAACTCATGCATTCACACGCCGTAGACTGTACCTGTAGTACCTTGAGGACCATTTTCATTATTGGTGGTACCTCTCGCGTCTGTTAACAGCTTTCATCATTGGCTGGTAATCAGACGATGTTCATGCATGTTCGACTTCAGCTCACATTTTCACATGCTTGAACTTGTACTTATGTTCGGGTTGAGGTGGAGCACAAGACCCTGGATTGTGTCTGTTGTAATCCAGGCGTGATTTTGATACATGACTCTTTCACTGGATGGCTGCGACCATACCTGAGTCTATTCATCGATCCTAACTAGATGGCTGCGTCCATGCTATGGATATTGATTGTTATACTCTGTCAATGGATGGCTGCGTCCATACCACATATATATCATGTATTTGAACTATCATACTGTATCTCTCAATGCAAATTCTCGGCGGCAGCTGTATATGGTCTTGTAAAGCACTTCACCTCTCTCTCTCTATCGAGGCTCATGCTTTAGGGGGCATCTGTTACGCAGTAATTTGTCACCGTTGGTCGCCGTCCTTGTTAGCCCCATTGTCACACACTGGAGGACACATTTACGGACCTGTGACCAGTGACATAACCAAAAAACACTTGCATTGGATTCTCCTAAGTATGAACTTCAAAGTACCTGAAGACACCTTTTGCAGATAAGCCACAAAAAGTGCCCTACTTCCATTAGCGCGACATAACAGTGTCTTACCTGCGCCAATGGCTCAGTTCCTCCAAAGAGGGCGCGTCCATAGACGCTCTTTCATAGAGTACGGCCCGCGCCACACAATTTGGGCATGATTTTTGGCCAGCACGCACTGGAATGTTTTTTCCTCCATAACTCACCTAGTTCTCTGAGGAAAAATCCCATAAAAGTAGTCGAGTGTCGTCTTTTCTATCCAAGACAACCCAGCTCAATGGTTATTCTGGGACAATGCCAAAATCTCAGAAGGTGTCCAGATGCAACGCATATCTCTTCTCCTCCATCTACAAATGCCTATCTCCCCACATTGAACAGGCTAGTGATAGTGTGAGTTTGCAAGTTTGCTAGTGGAGTTTTATAGTTTTTGGAGTGACAAGTGATAGAGCTAAGTTCCTAGTGAGAATTGAGACCCACCGAAGAGTTATGTTGCCGGAATACTGAGAGGGAGGAGGTTACTTTGCAAGGCCTGACCAGCTGTTGACCCAGTCTGAGGAGATTGCAGCGTCAAGCCGATTCGGTTGTAATCCTTCTCTTCTTTTATTAAATGATAAGCGACTGTTATTATGGTTCCACTCATGTATTTGTCTGATAATATTTGAGTTATATCCTGCTTGACTGATATACAATTGTATGATACTGGATTTTACGCTTGTTTTGGGTTGTTCTTCATTTGTGCAGGTGTCCATGCGTGGAGCGCGAGGATAGTGACTGGCCAAAGCTAAAGGACAGGAGCTACACTTCTCCCACAACAAATAGCGTTGGATCCTAGGTTGGTCTTTCCGATCGACTTTTAAATTATGCAATTAGGAACTTGCGTGCAGCGTGTATGATTGTTGCTAGACCTCTATAGGGCTAGTGGGATCGCCTCTGTCCACAGAGGGGATTTACCTCCACAACAAGACCCAACCACAACCTTATTGGAGTTGGCTGACCGATCGGTAGTTAGACCAGAGGGTGCACTACATGATGTAATGGTATCTATAGATTCCTAGGAATACCCTGCATACTTTCTAATTATTAATCCCAAAAACCAACTAGATGGACATCCTTAAATTTTAGTTAGACCTTGGTGGGAAACTGTTGATGCTTACATTGGCTGTTGACAAGGCAGCATGACTATAGCGAGAGGGAGTAATGTCAAGAATTTAGCCTTATACCCTCCAACCCAGCCAAGCCTCACAATAATTAAAACAAAGAAACAACCTGTATGATACCTGATAGAAAAAATTAGATCACCATTAACCATTGAAGATGCCCTCAAATTTAAAGACCAAATGGAGGATGACATTATTAACAACGTCATTAACCAACTAGAAACTAGATCCCATTTACAATGTCACATGATTGAGGCAGCATTCGATAATGATGTAGAAGAACATCCCCTGAAAGACACTCATGATAAATCAATACCTACCACCTCTATTTACAACAGCAAAACTATAGAAATTTAGCCAGGAAAAACTTTGAACATTAACAAAAATCTAACTGCTGAACAAGAAGAAAAGTTGGTCCAGCTACTGAGAAAATATAAGGAATCTTTTGCATGGGATTATCCCGATATGAAAGGAATTGATCCCCAATTGTGTACCCACCACATTTATATAGAAAAGGATGCTAGACCCATTCATGAACCCCAACGAAGATTAAATCCTCATATTAAGGATATTGTGAAAGCTAAATTACAAAAAAATTTAGATGTAAACTTTATTTACCCAATATCTGACAGCAAGTGGGTATCTCCACTAGTAGTGGTGCCAAAGAAGAATGGGAAGTGGCAAATATGTATAGACTACAGAGAATTGAACAAATCAACCCAAAAATACCACTTCCCCCTTCCATTCATTGATTAGGTATTAGACACATTAGCAGGAAATAAATTCTTTTCTTTCCTAGATGGCTTCAGTGGATACAATCAGATTCAGATTGTCGCTGAAGATTGGGATAAAATAACTTTTACTTGCCCTTGGGGAACATTTTCTTACAGAGTCTTACCCTTTGGGTTATGCAATGATCCTGCCACATTTCAAAGGGACATCCTTAGCATTTTTTCAGATCTAATAAATGAAGGGCTCAAAGTATATATGGATGATTTCACACCTTATGGGGATGATTTTGAGCTAGCATTACAAACACTGGAAAAAGTGTTGCAACAATGTATTGCTACCAGGCTCTACTTGAGCCATGAAAAGTGTCATATGATGATGACCAAGGGATTCACCTTAGGTCATTATACCTCAGCAACTAGAATATAGGTAGATTCGGCTAAAAGTCAGATAATTTTATTAATAACTACTCCTACCACACAAATAGAGGTACACATTTTTCTGGGATTTTCTAGTTATTATAGAAGATTTATAGAAAATTTTTCTCAAATTGTTGCACCTTTATATGCACTAATAGGGAATGTTGATTTCATTTGGAAAAATAAGTGTGACCGTGCTTTTGAGGATCTGAAAAAACACGTATCGACAACCCCAGTGCTTAGGGGCCCCAATTGGGATTTGCTATTCCAAATTTCATCTGATGCTTCAGACATAGCAATTGGAGCAGTTTTTGGGCAGGAAGAAGATAAAAAGCCATATGAAATTTACTATATTAGCAAGAATCTATCTCCTGATGAATTAAACTATATTGTGACTGAAAAAGAATTTTTAGCTGTAATACATACTGTAAATAAGTTTAGACATTATATAATTGGGTATCCTATAGGTTTATACACAGATCACTCTACCATGAAATATTTAGCAAATAAACTAGTTACAAATGGTAGAGTAACAAGATGGTTGATTCTCTTGCAGGAATTTGACATCACTATTAAGGATCGACATGGAAAATAGAATCCTGTAGCTGATTTTCTCTCACGAATGCTAAAGCTAGCAGACGTAGCAATAGTCGATGATCAATTTCTAGATGAACATTTGTTTGTTGTTATTGTCAGAACACCATGGTATGCCGACGTTGCAAATTACTTAGTAGAAGGCAAATTACCTAAGCATTTAACGCCTAATGAATGAAAGCAGATAGTGCGGTGCAATACCCGATTCTCTTGGATTGGGGGCTGCTTATTTCATACACAGGCAGATATGCACATCAGAAGATGCATCCGAGAAGATGAAATGTTATATGGGAATAGTGTCCACACGGATGCTGCTATTCCCACTAAGATGGGTGGCTATCTTAGAAACAAAAAATCAAAGTCTACTATTGATTCCTTTTATGAAAATAGATGAGAGGAGAATCAAGAGGGCCAACCTAAGTCTTGCGCTCGATTCTCTCTCCTTCTTGATAGAGTTTTTCCGCTCACTCTTTGTTTGTTCAGCTTCAAAAGGACCTGTAGAATCATAGCAACATACTACTATGCAATAAACAAGGATCTAAATTCATAAATAATGTAGGATCAGATGTACATTAACCATATACAAGCATATATAAACAAAATTTACACCAGAATATGGAAGGAAACAAGAATAGCTTTATTCAGATATAAAGTAGCAAGAGGATTACAACCATGAGCAGCTCTGACCCAGCATCATCCTCCAGCTAAGAAGCCCTTCTTCACCTCAACAAAGCAAAATCACCCAACACTGTGAATGTACACCAGAATACCAACAACACTTCTCTATAAGTTACAAAATTCCAGTCTCTGGATCTCTGTGATGAGGGATCCATATATAGATGATTACAGAGAGGTGAGTCATCTTTTGGGATCTTCATTAGTGTCCTCTCTCTGATAGTTCCTGCTTCCACTTGGAGAATGAAGATCTCTTACTCATCCATGGTCGAAAATGGAGTGGCAAGTGTCAGAGGGGAAGCTTATGGAAGATTCCATGATCTTCCACCTCGCATTTTGGTCCCTTCCATTTGTCCATTCCTGACCATCACACCCCACAGAGCAGAAAAACAGTATGCATCACACCCTGTACATAGGGAAGGTGATATGCATCGTACCCTCTGCATGGAGCTTTCAGTATGGTCCAGTTTTGACCATTTATGAGCAGTTTTTAGTGGAGAACTTCTGGGAGATGATGTAATTAGTTGACCTTGTTCCTTTAGGCAGTGAAGCAACCCTTTTAGGGATTTAAGAGCCCTCATTTTATGGACATTTGTGATTGGGGTTGAAGTGCCCAAAAATGTCTATAACAGTTGCCCCCTAAAGCATGAGGTCATTAATTGTTTTTGATGTCGGGTGAAATGCTTTACTATGAGGATCTGAAATTTTTCTGAGTTGGGAGGCGACGTGTAATAAGATACAATACAATACATTATTTGATAGCATTTTTTCATGATCTAGCTGAGGCGGGCATTCCCATGCTCAGCTTTATAAACTCATTTTCATGTACATAGGTCAGATGATCATCTGTGTGACAGACCAATGATATGGACACATCATCCTTTGATTTGGATGATCATCTGTTCGACAATGATGTACACTGGATGTTTTTATATTCCTGAATATATCACAGCCCGGATGGATGAAACTAGATCCAGGGTCTTCAAACTCGGCCAATATTCACTCGGAGTACAAGTCAATCCATGTGAAAAATGTTTCGGAGTCGAACATAGAAAGACATCGCCTGATTACCAGCTAATGATGTAAGCTGTTAACAGGCGCGAGAGGAATCACCAATAATGAGAATGACCCTCAAGGTACTACAGTACAATTTACATGGTGTGAAAAAGGGACTTGGCATTGAACACCACACAAAATCTCTCGGTCGAAGGCCATTGATGTAATCCTATCGCCGAAAGTGAGAAACTTGCCATGAAGGCATGAAAGCTTCAAAGTATTGAACGGGTTTTTCCTAAGTCAAATTCTTGGATAATGAGATGATGTCGACAAGAAACGACCTGTCGTAGGAGGGCCTTAATGAATCCCACATCAATGACACAGAACGAAGCAAATGATTTTGGAAGTGAAAACAAACTGACGATATAGGGTTCAGGCTGGCGGTCATGAAAGGAATGAAGCATGAATGTATTGCAGTGGGTGAGAATTAGGTGAATTGTCTGAATGAATTCTCTTGAACATATCGACGACACTAACGATGGATTGGTAGCGTTAACCCCAGAGATGGATGGTGTGATGGACCAATGGTGAAGACCAGTGAATGGAACAACCCAACCCGGCATGGATGCAGAAGGAAAGTGTCATGTTCAAGAGCGACTTGCTACCGATAAAGTTTCTTTTTGTTTTCTTCCCAATTTTCCCCAGTCATTGCTAACCAGTACCTCTTTATTTTTGTCAAGCTTGAGGAGGATAACATATGCTTGTCCTATAATCCACCCTTCGAGCAAACTTGTCGTTATATTTTAGCGAGCCTAGCGACAATGAAACTCGTTCTCATCCTATTGGATGAGTTTGTCGCTATTTAGTTTTAACGAGTTTAACGACAAAGATAACTCGGTCTCTTTCAATTTTAGAGAGTCTGAAAGAAACGGAAAGAGGACTCCGAAGATTCTTTTTCGTTGTATAATCCCTCAAGTCTGAAAAAGCGTAAAATAATACAAAAGGGATGAATTTTCGATAGTTTTAACGAGCCGAACAAGACAAGCGCTCGATCTTTTTGTGTAATAATCCCTCAGGTCCAAAAAGATTAAAATCTAGAGGAGGGATAGCACTTCCGATGCCTTTTAACGAGTTGGAGAGGCCAATCACTCGGCAATATTTTCATATTTTACGAGTCAGGTGAAAAGAGCTTAAAGAAGACTAGTTTTCAAGGAACGAGTGATAGTTTCGGGTAGCGGCTGATTCCAGGTAAGATTTGGAATTTTCCAATCACGGCAGTGTTACAAGGATGGCTAGCAGAATCACTCTTCGTAGATGTTCCTCGAAGGGGTAAACAATCATATGGGGGTGAATGATCGGCTAAAAACAGAGTGGAGGTGATGGCGAGAACACGACCAAGGCTCAAAAGCTGGTAATAAGGCATTCACAATGGTTATTTACCCGTTCATTTTTTAATGAGCTTAAACAAGGAGAGAAACACTTGCTCATTACTTATGTTTATTTTTTAACGAGCTTGAACTATGCGCTAAAACTGCTCATGGAGAATTTATTTTTTAACGAGCTTGAACTCTGTAACAACACTGCTCACCAGTCGTATGATAAAAATGTCTCATTTGAGATGCTATTTTGAAGTGGCTTACATCTCTAAAGCTTTGCCAAGGATCCTTTCTTCATGCAAGTTAGGAAACGACTAGCCTTACGGGTTTAAAGGGTTAGAGGTCCTACAAATTTAAAAAATAAATAGATACTCTTCACTTGCATGCGGAAATGTTTGCATGCCCCCAAGTATAGCAAAAAATTTCCAGGTTACCAAGAAAGTCCTATAAGCATAGTAGATAAAATTCTTTCTCGGCGATGTCTATCGAAATAGACAAAGGGGAGTGGAATCGCTCGGCATAACCTTAAGGAAGGTATCTTATTCCAGTCTGTTCCCATTTTCCTGTGAGGATGGGTTCCCCAGACTAGTCATATACCCTTTGCGGAAATCAACCCTATACCCAAGGTTTTCTTGCCGAAGCAGACTAGGATGCATGATCCCTGGGTTTCAGTCACATCCTCCTTGTTACACAGTAATTTGTCACCATTTTTCACCGTCCCTATTACCCCTCTCCTGCACCTTGGAGAACACATTCTGGGACTTGTGAGAAGTGACAATAATTGAAACCACATGAATTATTCACCTCTAAACATGAGCTTCATATGCCCTTAAGACATCTCCTCCTCTTTGCCCTTAAAAACAACACTTTTTACATTAGCGCAGGTCCCCTGGGTTATGCCCGCACCAATGGGGAAAATCATACTGAAAGGGCGCGCCATTAGCGCTCTGTCCCAGAGTCGCAACCGCGCCAACCACTTTGGGCAAAGTCTTGAACTAATCAAACCTCCGAAGGTTCTGTCCAACTCATTCACCAACTGACTCCAAGTTAAGTGAGGATGGTTTGGCTTCGAATCTCCTTGGATGGGAAGTAGTTTGCCACCATTCCATGGAAGTTTCCAAGTGATGAAGCCAAATCCATTATTGTTGTGATTGACCTTATCTCTTCCTTTTCCTCTATAAAAGCTTGTCTCCATGGCTTGAGCAAGCTAGTTTTGACTTGTGTAGCTGAGCACCCAGCCAAAGGAGGACTTGACGTCAGGACGCTGGTTGTATTCTCCTTTGTTGATTATTAATAATAGATGACTATCATTATGGTTCCATTCTCATTATTGTAATGATTAATGTTGAATTATTTCCTTCCTGACTGATGTATAATTGCATATATTAGATTTCACGCTTGTGTTTGTGTTGTTCTCTTTGTGTGCAGGGGTCCATTCACGAGGATAGTGGAGGACTGTGACCGGCCAAGGAAAAGGAGCGTGGGCGACATCTCTCCTACGAACAAGAGCGTTGGAATCCAAGTAGGTCTTCATCACCTACCTTTTATTTGCAATTAGGAACTTGCGTGGTAGCATTGTTTGATTGTTGCTAGACCCGTTCTGGGCTAGTAGGGATCGCCTCTATCCGTAGAGGGGATTTACCTCTCCAACAATTTGGCGACTCCATTGGGGAGTTTAGCTTATTGTTTGATTTGTAAACTTAGACGGAGTCTGAAGCACGGCCAGATAGCCTTTGAAACACTATTGCTTTGTATTAGTGAAGTAGATCAAAGCCGCTTCAGTCAATCTCCAGTTTGGTTTACGGACTGAGCAATTTGGAGTTTGTCTTGCCTCTTTGGTTTTCTCTTGTTTTCTTGCTTGGATAGCTTTTTGGACTGAATTTCTTGCTGCCTCTTGCTTCCTGGCTTTCCTAGATACTGTAAATCAAGCCCTGGACTGCTTATTTTTCTTTTTGAATTGGCAAACTTCATTAGCGCGGTTTTTGCTTTGACAGTCGCGCTAGTGGCCCTTGTTGCTAACTGACAACCCGCGCCAATCCCTGTTTAGCGCGAGTTACAGCCTGACAGTCGCGCCGGGCCTCTTATCTTTTTGAGTTCGCTTGTTTTCCTGCCTTCTGAGCTTGGATTTGTATCTTGCCACACCTTTTCCAATTACTGGAGTGTGTTTGATCCTTGTTTGACTGGTTCTTAACCTCTGTCCTTCGGGTGTTTGCCTCTTTCTATCAATTTCACACCTCAACCCTAGGGCATCTAGTGGCCGTGTGTGTCGAGCCTTCCGTAGGATTTTTGGGTTTCTTGATTGTCCAGTCGACTTTGCAATTGCTTTTTGCACTTGTTCATTGATTGTTGAAGTGTTTTTGATTGATTTCCGAGTGACTTGCTTTTCCTTGCTTGGATTTCACTCTAGCTTTGTTTGGGCTTGGATCACATAGCTTGTACAAGCCTTTGTTTTCCTTTTGATTTGGAGAACTGTTTTGGTGTCTTGGGATTTCATTGTGTTCTCATTGAGTGAATTTGTCTCTTTACTCAGTGTTATTGTCTTTCAAAATTCATTCTAGTGCATTGTGCCTTTGAAAAGAAATCAAACAATCTCTTCTGTGTCCAATAGTTAATGGAATAGAACTTTTCGTTGATTTGTATTCTTGAAAGAAAAAGTTTTATTTCTTTGTCGTTAGCTGCATTAGGGTGTTTGATTGATTGTGCTCATTTTGTTTGATTGAAAATTCTTAACCTTCTCGTAGTTAGTATTCATCGAACGAAATGGTATTCTTTGGCATATAGCTTGCATCTAGGCAATTGTGAAAGATCACATACGGTAGGA
>APFE031419002.1:36084-52310 GCA_000404065.3 Pinus taeda | reverse complement strand
TTGTGTTTGTGTTGTTCTCTTTGTGTGCAGGTGTCCATTCACGTGGATAGTGGAGGATTGTGACCGGCCAAGGCAAAGGAACGTGGGCGAAATCTCTTCTACAAACGGGAGCGTTGGATCTCAAAGTAGGTCATTATCACCTACATTTTATTTGCAATTAGGAACTTGCGTGATAGCATTGTTTGATTGTTGCTAGACCCGTTCTGGGCTAGTAGGGATTGCCTCTATCCGTAGAGGGGATTTACCTCTCCAACACTTCTGAATCACTCGTGCTCATCAGGTGGATGAACTGGAGACCGATGAGACATTTCTTGTGTGAAAAGACCATTCAGGGATGGCATTTGACTATTTGCGATGTGTGAACTGGGGAATGACATTTGGTCTACGAGATTGACCATTCTGCCTTCATGCGGAAAACACATTACTCTAAAGAGTGAGGAGACGATGGCTCCCATGCAATAAATATAGTCGCATCCAAAGAGTAGATTGTAATATAAAGCTCCTTGAACTACCATAATGTTCATGTGAACATTTTTCCTTCTCAAAGTAATGGGCACATTTGGAAGGATCCCTAAAGGTCGACTGGTTCCTTTGTCGAAGCCTGTTAGATTTCTCATTTCAGGCAAAAGCAATGGCGAACCAAGCGCTTTCCAAGTATTTCAGGAAAGGATACTCATAGAAGCCCCTTCATCAATGATGGTACCAACCATGAGCATTCTGTAAGCTTGTACAATAATTTTGAATGGTACACTGGCTGGTTAATGGGATCTGCCTAGTAGATTCCAGTCGAAGGAAACCACTAGGTTTCTTAGCGGTGGGATCGAATAGACGGCCGGGTAGGACTCTGATGAAGTTCCTTCCTACAGTAAAGGAACGGGAGGACTACCCCCAAGCTCATCGGAGTTGGTGTTGATGAAAACAATTTGAACGGTGTCGTTCTCTTTCTCTTCAATGATGGTATCGTTCGAAGATGAACACTCTAAAGGAAATACTAGGTCAACTGCCGTATCGACCCTTTGACTTTCGTTTGGTATGGATTTTGAAGGTTCATTTTCAATGATAGGTGCTTCGGCTGACCACAAGGATGGGCCAGTTGGATTTTCAACTGGTGGAGGGCTCGACAAGAGTTTTTGATATCCGGGAGGAAGTAGTAATGGTGAAACTGGATGATTATCTAAAACTCTTTTATCCTCTTCAAGGAAGGGACAACGGTGGACGGTGTGATCGTCTTCACACGACTTACAAGGAAGTTTAGGATTCCTTCTTTGTCCATGTGCTTCACTTTCACTAGTTGACGGTGAGCATTCAACATGATCGCTAGAGGTTGATGCTACCGAATGGTGAAAATGAGGAGACTAGTCCCTTAAGATTCGAGGGATGCAGGGACAATCTCGGTGATAGTGGTCTCCATTGCAATTGACACAAGGAGATTTAGGTTTTGACTGTGCGGTGTGTGGATTTTTGCTAGACGATACTTGGTTGTTCCTTTTCGATTTTGGTTCCTTTTTCTTCTTTTTCGTTTTCTCTTTCTGCTTCTTCTTCTTCTTAGTTACTTGACTTTTAGCTTTATCGGCTTTATCAAGCAAAGAGGAAGGAGGAGGAGGAGAATCATATGAAGTAGAAGGTTGGGAGGAAACTCTAGTGTCATCTATTTGCTGGTTAGACTGTTCAGGAATTGTGGGATTCTGAACGACGGAGGTAGAGAAGAGCCAGACTGGCAAACCAATTGTCAATCCTAGAAGTGACAAAGTAGCCATATGGGGTGGACCAACATCTCCCCAAGACAGGAAGGGACTAGGATTTCCTTCACGGGGAAATCCTTGGTTGGTAGACTCCATTTTCTCAACCTGAAGATCAATGGGAGAAATTGTGATGTTATTTCGATTTAAAATAAATTTTTAGATGCTTGGACACAACTTGTTTTTTCAATTTTAAAGAGTCAAGAAAAAACCAAATATGACTCTAGTCGCCTTCAATTTTTATTGAGCTTGAAGTGATAAGCGCTTAGAGGACCTTTCCCTTTAAGGAGTCTGAAAAGGAGCAAAATGGACTTCTCTGGAGATCTAGGCAGAGAGGATTACCAAATCAATCGTAAAACTACATAATACGTTTTATGGTACAACAGTCAGTCTTCCCGAATGCTATGCTTGGTGCATTACGATCAATAGGGCGGCAGACACGACTTCCTAAGGATAAAGGATGTAGCCTATAGTGGTCTCCCAATATATATGTGACGATACATGGGAGCACAAGTCTGTACTGGCACTTATCATCTCAGAGTGGAGGAATCACCCAACCAGCACTGAAAGCAACAGTTACCAGGCTTTACGGCGCCATAATACGTCTCTAGCCTAGACCTCTAGATGTTGCGTTAAGTTCCAAAGCGTTGTTAGATTCATTGAGATTTATTTTAAGTTGATCTTGCTTAGCAGTTTGCCTTTCAGGTTCACCACGTGATGTATGTATAATTCCTAAATGTAGTCTAAGATGATAAACAAACGTTTTATCTTCTTTCAGCAATGAAAATCCTAGCTACTAAGGAGAAGAAATTCAAGCATATTTTCTTCATAGAGCACAGAGCACACACTAATATGCACAATCCTAAATCAAGCCAAGCATTCAAGATGCAAATGCACATGCATGTATTGGTTTTCAGCTCTCTTAATGTGTAAATGACACTAAGAAAACTATGTGCAAAAATAAATTACCTTTAAAGCGACTGTACTCAACAAAATTCTTTTTCAAAATGAAGTGAAAACAAGAGAGACACTTTGCAATTTTGAAATGGAAATTGCTTTTCGACATTTTAAAACTAGTAATTCGAATTATATGCAATAATAACCGTATAATCAACTATCTAAAACAATGGGATTGATTTCTAAAACTGAAAACGACAGCTACAACACTTTCATATCTAGAGACGACAGTTCGACTATGTTACTTTTTGCAAAAGAGAACTAAAACGACGCACAATACATAAAAAACGTTTATAGTTCTTTCCACTAAGGAGGCAGAATAATGCTAGAGAAGGGGGTATTCATAGAAGTACACTGATTACAGACAGCAAAAACTCTTGAATAAGACTGAAAACAGTGAGAAAAATCCACAGTCGGAGGGCAAAATCAGTCCTCCCTGACCATCGCACCGGTTACACAACAAACTCAGTATGCAGCGCACCTACTTCATTCGGGAAGTGCGATGCATACAGGCTGCCTTGAAGTTAGGGTACGATGGTTACAGTGTGAGACTTTGAATGAGACTTCACTCATAGTTTGTAGTTTAGTTCAGGTGTTTACGCTGGATAAGTATAGATCAATGTATGTAAAAACACAGGGGTGATTTAAGAGGTTACTAAAGCCACCACTCAAGGAAATTAGATTGCTTGCAAATCTATTGTTTAATTTATAAACAAAAACCCAGAGATTGACTGAAGCAGCATTGATCTACTTTGCATTAGTATGGAAAATGCAGTTCGAAGGCTAACTAGCTTGACTTCAGGCTCCGTCTGTATGTTTATAAAAGAAACAAGGATAGATAGGTTAACAAGTAATCTAGTCGCTCCCTGGGGGAGTCGCCATTTTGTTATACGAGAATAATGTCCACACGGATGCTGCTATTCCCACTAAGATGGGTGGCTATCTTAGAAACAAACAATCAAAGTCTACTATCGATTCCTTTTATGAAAATAGATGAGAGGAGAATCAAGAGCGCCAACCTAAGTCTAGTGCTTAATTCCCTCTCCTTCTTGATAGAGTTTTGCCACTCGCTCTTTATCTGTTTAGCTTCAAAAGGACCTGTAGAATCACAACAACATATTACTATGCAAGAAACAAGGATCTAAATTCACAAATAATGCAGGATCAGATGTACATTAACCATATACAAGCATATATAAACAAATACACCAGAATATGGAAGGAAACAAGAATAGCTTTATTCAAATAAAAGTAGCAAGAGGATTACAACCATGAGCAGCTCTGACCCAGCATCATCCTCCAGCTAAGAAGCCCTTCTTCACCTCAAGCAAAGCAAAATCACCCAACACTGTGAATGTACACCAGAATACCAACAACACTTCTCTATAAGTTACAAAATTCCAGCCTCTAGATCTCTGTGATGAGGGATCCATATATAGATGATTACAGAGAGGTGAGTAATCTTTTGGGATCTTCATTAGTGTCCTCTCTCTGGTAGTTCCTGCTTCCACTTGGTGAATGAAGATCTCTTACTCATCCCTGGTCGAAAATGGAGTGGCAAGTGTCAAAGGGGAGGCTTCTGGAAGATTCCATGATCTTCCACCTTGCATTTTGGTCCCTTCCATTTGTCCATTCCCGACCATTGCACCCCACAAAGGGGCAAAACAATATGCATCGTACCCTGTACATAGGGAAGGTGATATGCATCGCACCCTTTGCATGGAGCTTTCAATATGGCCCAATTTTGATCATTTATGAGCAGTTTTCAGTGGAGAACTTCTGGGAGATGATGTAATTAGTTGACCTTGTTCCTTTAGGGAGTGAAGCAACCCTTTTAGGGACTTAAGAGCCCTTAGTTTATGGACATTTGTGATTGGGGTTGAAGTGCCCAAAAATTTCTATAACATGAAATATTTGACATTCTCAAAGCATGCCATGATGGGTCATGTGGCGGACATTTCCCAAACCGTAGGACTAGTCACAAGGTTCTACAAATAGGCTATTACTGGCCGACTATTTTTAAAGATGCTAAAAAGTTTTTTCAAGCCTATGATAGCTACCAGAGGATAGGAATCCCTAGACAATATGATGAAATTCCTCTGAACCCACAGTTAGTAATTGAGCCATCTGAGCGATGGGTGCTTGATTTTATTGGTCCTATTAACCCATCATCAAATCAGAAAACATACATACTAGTTGCAATAGAGTATGTTACCAAATGGGTCGAAGTAGAGGCACTACCAAGAGCTACAGAGGATTTTGTAATACAATTTCTTTTTCAATTATTTATGCGATATGGCCTCCCGAGGGAGATAATTATAGATGGAGGACCACAATTTGTAGGTAATAAAGTCGCTGCAACATTAAAAAATTACCACATTTTGCACAAAATTACAACCCCATACCACCCACAGGTGAATGGCCAAGTAGAAAGAACTAATAAGGTAATTGAGGCAATACTTACAAAAATAGTTGCATAACATAGATGTGACTGGGCTGCAATATTGCCAGGAGCCTTGTGGGCATACCAAGCAATGCGGAGAAACATCAACGAGTATTCACCATATCAATTAGTATTTGGAAAAGAAACCATCTTTACAATCAAATTCAAAATTCAAACATTAAGAACAATGCAAGAGGTGGGTTTGAATTTAAATGAGGCCCAGACTAATAGATTACAACAAATAAATGAGTTAGATGAAATCAAGCTCTCAGCTCTTCAACACACTACATTAATTCAACAATAGAGAGCAAAGTGGCATGACACCCTGATTAAAAAGAAAATCTTCCACGAAGGAGATTGGGCACTCCTATACAATTCCAGGTTTCAGGATTTCCTAGAAAACTCCAGACACGATGGCTTGGACCTTATGAGATACAGAAAATGCATGATAATGGCACCATTACATTGACTCCCATGGATAGATCTGGACACTCTTTCAAAGAAAATGGTCATCGAGTGCAACTGTATCACAAACTGCTTACTTGAGGATCCTTTTATCAGCAATTACGAGAAGATTCGACTATGCAGATTCTTGCTGAGGAAGATAACTCCTCCTTAGCATCAAATCACTGAATAATTCCATTAACTCTAAATTTTGTATATAAACTTTTCCTTTTTTCAATTTTTTCTTGCATAAATTTTGCACAGATTTTTACTATTGTTCCATTTAGGGAACAATAGATGATTTCTTTATTTTATTTTCGTGTTGTTCCTCTTAAGGAACAGTTGTTGTTCCTCCAAAGGAACAACAGTCGTTCCTCTTAAGGAACAACATTTCCATGTGGTTTTATTTTCATGTTGTTCCTCTTATGGAACAGTTGTTGTTCCTCCAAAGGAACAACAATCATTCCTCTTAAGGAACAACATTTCGTGTGGTTTTATTTTTGTGTTGTCCCTCTTAAGGAACAACTATTGTCCCTCCTAAAGAATAGTAGCCATTCCTTTTAAGGAACAACATTTCCATGTTTTTGCATTTTTGTTGTTCCTTTTAAAAGGAACAACTATTGTTCCTCCTAAGGAACAACAGTCGTTCCTCTTAAGGAACAACACTTCCAAGTGTTTATTTTTCGTTGTTCCTTTTAAAGAAACAATTGTTGTTCTTCCTAAGGAACAACAGCTGTTCCTCTTAAAGAAAAACACCTCTGTATTTTTTCATTTTTTTTGTTCCTTTTAAAAGGAAAAACAACTGTTCCTCTTAAGGAACAACACTTCCGCATGTTTATTTTTTTTGTCCCTTTAAAGGAACAACAGTTTCGCTATTTTTTTTATTTTCTACCGTTCCTTCTAAAGAACAACAGTTTCGATTTGGAGTGTTTTTCGGTTGTTCCACTGAAGGATCAACACTTTATTTTGTGCTTCTTTTACTTGCTATTCTACTTAAGGACCAACTGTTGTTCCTCTTAAGGAACAACAGTTTCGTGTGTAAGTTTTTCTCTTTTTGTTGTTCCTCTTAAAGGAACCGCATTTTTTTCATGAAGATGTTATTTTTGTTGTTCCTCTTAAGGAACAATAGTTGTTCCATCTAAGGAACAACACTTTTTGAGTGCATTTTTTGTTGTTTCTCTTAAAGAACAACATATGTTTTGAGAGTTTTTGTGAATAATGTTTCACTCTTCATGATCCTTCCAAGGCAAAGATACAAATTTATGCAAGGATACAAAATTTATAGGTTACTGAAATAAGAAAATTAAAGAAAAATTGTCATCTTTAAAGAGATTGCTCTGTATTGATAAGGAAAGGGAAAGGGCACAACTATCTATATCACTTTGTTGTCTTTATCTTCACTTAAACTTAAATTGATTGATTATTTTTATCATGTTGGTTCTTCCCTAATTTTCATAATTCTCTTTGATTATTATTATTGAATAAGAATAAGGGCATATTTTCTTCTATTGAGATGTTCAGACTTCTTCCACCATCCCTACTCTTAAGGAGTGTTGAGCCATCCTCTATATATAAATAGGAAGTGCTATATGAAACAAAAGAGAAAGAAAAAATATATTTATATGATTACTAACAATCCTATGATTTCTCAAATGAAGGATAGGGGGTCTCATCAAGAGCCAGCCTAACATGATCATAAGGAAGCAATAAGTAGCATTCCCACTATGGCCACCACACTAGGGATATGATCCAATGGGCACATCAGAAAAAATAAAAGTCCTTGGAACAGGAGGTCTCATCATGAGCCGACCTGCCCACTTTTCATTCCTTCCTGGTGAATGGAATTTTGATTCAACTGGTTACCAAGCCAGCAGAATGGCCTCCATTCTAAAATCACAGAGCACTTTCCTAGGCATAAATAAAGGATTATGGTTCCAAGGGTGAAAAAGCAACTTCGTCAAGGTTATAAACACCTGTGGGCAACAGAGCTCTGCTGATGGTATTCGAGTCATATTTTTCAACACCAATAGTAATTATAGACCCTTTTCTTATTTCTTTATATTTATTTCAAAAGAGGTTAAGTTCCCAAATTGTTTTTTTGAACCTTTTATGCATGAATATCATTTAAAATCAATCAAAAATGGTTTAAGTGGGATAAGGATCGCATAAGCATTTTACCTATGTCAGTTGTCCTTTTCCCTTTTTCAAATCACTCCATAGCACTTGCAGATCTATTCACTATTTTCATCATAATCCTCGATTTCAGCAACTCGATATTTTTGTGATTTTGTCTTAAATATGTACACCTTTCCTTTTTTATCCTGTACAATTGCCGTCCAGTACGCTGCTCCTCCATTTAAATCAGTTGAGGATGACCTATCACATTTTAGGGGGCCGTGGGTGACTTTAAAAATACTCTTACATACATGTTAGTTTCCTATTCAGAGGTACTAGACTGCATTAGATCCCTTAATAGAAAAGTTTTAACGGTATTGGGATATTATCCGATATGTACAGTTTGTTGTTCCATTGTTATCTCTGTGTATTTATGTGTAAAATTAACAGTGCACAAAACTTGGATGAAATGGAAGGTCGATTAGTATGCAGTGAGCCATAGGTATTAACGATTTTTGTTGCACAAGAAATGTTTGTAAGAGTAGGATGGATCGCTTATTTTACATGACTACAATTGCCCCATGAAGTTGTGGCTATCGAATTTTTGCAGAATTTGTTGGACGATCATTCCATAGTAAGAGGAAGGCGAATAAAAGTGATGGATATAGTGATTGTAGAGGTATATGGACTACCATCAGTGGGACCCATATGGACACATAAGAAATTAAGACTTCAAGACACCATGGCCACCTTTCGAGATGAGGGACAAAACTTGATTGTTAAAGGAAAAGGAGTGCAACCTTCATCTCTAGGGGAACCATGGATGGAACTAGCTAGAATAGCGGAGAGCTACATTACATGCGACGGGAGAAAGGATGTAGTAAGACCACGCCACCTCAAATTATTATCGGTATTAAAATAGAAATGTGTTGTAAATCTACCTGCATACCTAAATTTTTTGCTACATGATGCTGCTAAGAGCATAAAAGGATCCCGTCATATAGATACTCTAGTTGTTATTGAGAAAACTAGTGTCCATTGAGAGCTGCTAGTCCCACTAAGATGGGTATCTATCTTAGAAACAAACAAACTAAAGTTACTTGGGTTTTCCTTTATGAGAAATAGATGAGAGAGAAGCAGAGAGTACCAACCTCAGTCTTTCACTTGGCTCCTTGCTTGTTTCCTCTCTCTTTAGACAGATCTTTGCCACTCCTTCCTCGCTTGTCCCACTTCAAAGAACACCTGTAGAGTCAAAGCAGCATAATACCATCAAAGCATAGATATCTATAATCATAAACAATATAGAATGAGATATATATTGACCATAAAAACGCACATATCAATTCAACATTCAAAAGTCATACAAGAATATGGAGGAAAACTCAAATATCTTTATTGATAGAAGTAGTAGAAGAGAGGATTACAACCCATTGATCTGACCCAGCGCCATCCTCCCATCATGAAAGCCCTTCTTCACCTCATGAAAAGCTAGATCACCCAACACTATGATGTTCCACAAAGAAACCAACAACACTTCCTTACAAGATGGAAAATTCCAGCCTCTAGATCTCTAGGATGAGGGATCCATATATAGATGTTTGTAGGTGGGTGATTCAGCTTCTGGGTTTTTGATTAGTCTCATTTCTCTGATAGTTCTCACTTCCACTTGGAGATTTCATGATCTCTTACTCATCACTGGGTGAATTCAGAGAGGCAAGTGTCACAGGAGAAGTTTTTGGAAGATTCCATGATCATCCACCTTACAAACTGTCTCTGCCATTTGTCTACTCTCACCCATCACACCCCATAGAAGGGATTTTCAGTATGCATCACACCCCCCATGTGCATTAGGTGGGATGCATCGCACTTTGATCATGAAGCAGGTGAGATGGTCTAATTTTGACCATTTCTGAGCAGTTTTTCATGGAGAACTTCTGGGAGATGATGTAATCAGCTGACCTTGTTCCTTTAGGGTATGAAACAACACTTTTAGGGACATAGAATCCTTTGATTTATGAACATATAAGATTGGGGTTGCAGTGCCGAAATATGTCTATAATAGTTGCCCCCTAAAGCATGAGGTCCTAAATCTTTTGATGTCGGGTGAAATGCTTTATCATGAGGATCCGAGGTTTTTTGCACTGGAAGGTGACTTGTAATAAGATACAATACCATACATTATCTTCATAATATATTCATGATATAGTCAAGGCGGGCATTCCCATGCTCAAATTTTATAAATTCATTTTCATGTACATAAGACAGAGAACCGTCTGTATGGCAGACTAATGATTCTGGTAAGGCCATCATCCTTTGTCTTGGATGATTATCTGTGCAGCTATGATGTACATTTGATGTCTTTATTTTCCTGAATATATCGCAGCTCGGATGGATGAAACTAGATTTGGGTCTTCAAAATTTTTCAATCTTCATTTGAAGTACAAGTCGATCCATGCAAAAAGATGTTCTAAAGTCAAACATTGAAAGACATTGCCTAATTACCAGCCAATGATGTAATTTGTTAACAGGCGTGAAAGGAATCACCGATAATGATGATGACCCTCAAGGTATGGTAGTACAATTCACGTGGTGTGAAAATGGGACTTGGTGTTGAACACCACGCAAAATCTTTCGGTCGAAGGCCATTGATGTAAACTTGTCGCCGGAAGTGAGAAAATTTCCATTGAGGCATGCAATCTTCAAAGTACTGAAAGGGTTATTCCGAAGTCAACTTCTTGGGTAATGAGCTAATGTCGATAAGAAGTGACCCGTCATAGGAGGGCCTTAATGAATCCCACATCTACGACATGAAATGGAGCAAATGATTTTGTGGAGGTGAAAACGATCTGATGATATAAGGTTCAGGGTGGTGGTCATGAAAGAATGAAGGGTGAAGGTATTGCAGTGGATGAGACACAAGCTGGGTTGGAGAATTCTTTAAGCAACTTCTCTTGAACATATCAGTGACACTGAAATGGATTGGTAGCGTTAACCCCAAAGATGGATGGTACGGTGGACCAATGGTGATATGACCGATGAACGGAATAACCCAAACCGACTCAATCATGGTGATGGAGTGAAAGTGCCATGTTTAAGAGAGACTTACTACCAATAGAGTTTCTTCAAGTTTTCTTCCCAATTTTTCCCCAATCATTGCTAACTAGTACCTCTTTATTTTTTTCAAGCTTAAGGAGGATAACATATGCTTTTTCTATAATTTTCCCTTCAGGCAAACCCGTCGCTATGTTTTAACGAGCCTAGCGACAGTGAAACTCATTCTTGTCTGCATGGACAAGTTTGTCGCTATTATTTTAATGAGTTTAACGAGAAAGATAACTCGGTCCTTTTCAATTTTAGAGAGTTTGAAAAGAGTCGGAAAGAAAATTCCAGTAATCCTTTTTCGTAATATAATCCCTTAAGTCTAAAAAATTATAAAATAATATGAAAGGGATGACTTTTTGATAGTTATAACGAGCCGAACAAGACAAGCACTCGATATTTTTGTGCAATGATCCCTTAGGTCCAAAAAGACTAAAATCTGGAGGAGGGATGGCACTTCTAATCACTTTAACGAGTTGGAGAGGCGAATTTCTCAGCAATCTTTTCATATTTTATGAGTCAGATGAAAAGAGCTTAAAGGAGACTCATTTTTGAGGAACGAGTGATATTTTCAGGTAGAAGCTAGTTCTAGGTGAGGTTTGGAACTTTTCAATCATGGCAGTATAAAG
Organism: Pinus taeda; assembly: GCA_000404065.3. NCBI lineage: Eukaryota > Viridiplantae > Streptophyta > Pinopsida > Pinales > Pinaceae > Pinus > Pinus taeda. The sequence continues at coordinate 40,884 of APFE031419002.1, read as the reverse complement.
AAGATGGCTAACAGAATCACTCATTGCAATTGTTCCTCAAAAGGGGTAAGCAATCAAATGGAGGCATATGATCGGCTAAAAAAGAGTGGAGGTGATGGTAAGAACACGAACAAGGCTCAAAAGCTAATAATAATGCAATTGCAATGGTTATTTACCGAAGGTGGGTTCATTTTTTTTAATGATCTTAAACTCTGGTGGAACATATGCTCATTGCTAAGTTTATTTGTTAATGAGCTTGAACTTCAAAACTTTTCTCCGCAGCCTTTTGCATGCAAGCTAGGAATGACCAACTACTGTCCTAGGGGTTAATTAACTACCGAGGTTAGATAGGTAAACTCTTCCTTTACTTTTCTAGTGCCATTTGGCCCTTGCAGAGGTGAATGGTCGATCAGACCAATCACCTAACTTAAGTAGTTGAAGTCAGTCAGAACTATGGGGTTAGAGTTATGCTGGTCGTTTTTCACTTGCATACAAAAGGTTTGCATGCCCCAAGGTATAGTGAAGTAGAGTTTCTAGGTTACCATATGAAATTTCTCACATTTGCAAGGTTGTTCCATCGGTGTCGTAGACAAAACACTTCCTTGGCGATGTCCATCGAAATAGACAAAGGTGAATGGCACAGTCGCCTCCACTCACATAATTTTGACGAGGGAATCTTATTCTAGTCTAATCCCATTTTCCTTAATGGATGGGTGTGTCAGACTAGTCATATATCCTGCATGGAAACCTACCCTATACCTAAATTTTTTCTACCGAAGCAAACCAGGGTGTAGCCCCCTGGGTTTCAGTCACAATCACCGAATCACTCGCGCTTATCAGGTGGACGGATTTGAGATTGATGAGACATTCCTTGCGCATAAAGACCAGATAGGGATGGCACTTGACTATTAGCTATGTGTGAGCCAGGGAATGAAATTTGGTTTATGAGCTGGACCACTCTTCCTTCATGCAGAAAACACATCACTCGAAAGAGTGAGGAAAAAATAGCTCCCATGCTATAAATGTAGTCACACCCAAGGTGTAGATTGTAATCTAAAGGTCCTTAGACTACCATTACATTTAGATGAATTTTTTTCCTTCTCAAAGTTATAGGCAGACTTGGAAGGATCCCTAATGGTTGACTGGTTCCTTTGTTGAAGCCTGTCAGATTTCGCATCTCAGGCGGAAGCAATGGCGAACCAAGCGCTTTTCAAGTAGTTGAGGAAAGGATACTCAAAGAAGCCCCTTCATCTATGATAGTACCGACCATGACCATTCTGTAAGCTTGTACTATGATTCAGAATGGTAAATTAGATGGTAGAAGGGGTCTGCCTAGTAGATTCCAGTCGAAGAAAATGACTAGGTTGCTTGGAGGTGGGACCGAATAAACAACCAATTAAATCTCTTATGAACTTCCTTCCTGCGGTAAAGGAATGGGTAGATTTCCCCCATGTTCATCAGAGTCTGTGTTTATGAAAAGAATTTGAATGGTGTCATTCTCATTCTATTTGGTGACTCTATCATCTGAAGGTAGACCTTCTGAAGACAAGACTGGGTCGATTGCCATCTCGACCTGTTGACTTTGGTCCGGTGCAGACTCAGAGGGTTTATCTTCAATGATAGGTACTTCGACTGACCACAAAAGTGTGTCAGTCAGATTTTCAACTAATGATGGACTCGGCAAGAGTTTCTTGTATCCAGGAGGAAGCCGTAGCGGTGAAGTAGGACAGTTATCCAAGACTCTTTTAGCTTGGTCTAGGAAGGGAAAACAGTGGATGGCATGATCGCCTTCACATAGTCTACAAGGAAATTTATATCTTCCTTTCTGTCTGTTTTCACTAGTTGACGGTGTACTCTCAACATGATCATTAGAGGTTGACGACACCAGATTGTGCAAATGAGGAGACCAGTCCCTTAAGATCTGTGGGATGCAAGGACAATCTCAATGATAGTGGTCCCCTTTGCAAATGACGCATGGAGATTTAGGTTTGGATGGTGAAATGTGTGGATTTTTGCTAGACGATGTATGCTTGCCCCTTTTTGCCATTGGCTCCATCTTCTTCTTCTCAGTTACTTGGTTTTTAGTTTTACTAGCTTCACCAAGTGAAGAGGAAGAAGGAGAGGGAGAAACAAATGAAGTATAAGGTTGGGGGGTAACTCTAGTATCATCTAGTGGCTGATTTGATTGCTCAGGAATCACGATGCTTTGAACGACAGAGGTTGAGAATAGCCATACTGGCAGGCCAATTGTCAGTCCTCGAAGGGACAATGTGGCCATATGAGGTGCACCATCATCTCACCAAGAGGAGAAAGGACTAGGATTTTCCCTTGGGGGAAATCCTTGGTTGATGGACTCCATTTTGTCAACCTAAGATCAATGAGGGAACAATGACGTTATTTCGATTAAAATAAATTTTATGATGCTTTGACACAACTTGCTTTTTCGATTTTTAAGAGTCGAGAAAAAGCTAAAGATGACTCTAGTCACCTTCGATTTTTAATGAGCCTAAAGTGGCAAGTGATCATATGGACCTTTTCTTTTGAGGATTCTGAAAAGGAATGAAAGTGACTACTATCGAAATCTAGATAGAGGGATTACCAAACCAATCGAAAAACTGCAGAATACTTTTTATGGTACGACAGTCAGTCTTCCCGAATGCCGTGTTTAGTGCATTGCGATCGATAGGCCAGTAGACACGGCTTCATAAGGATAAAGGATATATCCTATTGTGGTCTCCCAATATATACTCGATGGTACATGGGAGCATGAGTCCATACTGTCACTTTTCATCTCAAAGAGGAGGAATCACCCAACCTATGATGAAAGCGATAGTTACCAGGCTTTACGACACCGGAATACGTCTCTAGCCTAGACCTCTAGATGTTGTGCATTAGGTTCCAAAGCATTTTTATGTTCATTGAATTTATTTTACAGTTGATCTTTCTTAAGAAGTTTTCCTTTAAGGTTCACTGCGTGATGTAGATATACAATTCCCAAATATGCAATCTAAGATGATAAACAGTCTTTTACTCTTCATTTTGCAATGAAAATCCTAGCTACTAAGGAAAGAGAAGAGAAATTCTTTCAACATAGAGCAGAGAGAACACACTAGATGCATTGTCCTAAATCAAAATCAACAAGCAGTATACATGCAAATGCACATGCATGTATTTGTTTTCCGCTTTCTTAATGTGTGAATGACAAAAAGAATGCTAAGTACAAACCTGAACTATCTTTTCTCTCAAAGCGATAGTACTAACAATTTTCTCTTCAAAAGACAAAAGGAAGACAAAGATGACACTTTGCAATTTCAAATTCAAAAAACGAAAGGAGGACTAAGACAATACTTTGCGATTTCAAATTCAAAGAACGAAAGGAATACTACTTTGTGATTTCGAATTTAAAAAATGAAAGGAAGGCTAAGAACGACACTTTCAACTTCAATTTGAAAACTGCTTTCGACACTTGAAATACTATTAATTTAAATCAAATACAAGAGTAACAGTGTAATCGACTATCAAAAAGAGTAGGATTCTTTTCATTGATTGAAAACGACACTTGCAACACTTCCAAATCCAAAGACGATAGTTCGATTAAGCTACTTTTTGTAAAGGAGAACTGTAAATGGCGAAAAATACATAAAAACATTCACAATTCTTTGTACAATGGAGGCTGAATAATGCAAAGGAAGTGAGTTTCAACAGTGTTATCTGATCATCACACGTGTAACACAGGGAAATAGGGATGCATCTCACCTACTATACATGGGAGGTGGGATACATCTAGACTGTCAAAGGAGATAGTACGATGGCCTAGGGATGAGACTTTAACTTGGTTTTTGGTCAAAGTTTGTAGCTTAGTTTAGGGATTCAAGTTGAGCTAATGATAGTCAGTAAATACAAAACATAGGGGCTGATCTAATGAGGTTACTTGAGCCACCACCGGGGCACTTAAGATGTTTGCAAGTCAGATGTTTAATTCATAAACTAACCCGGAGATTGACTGAAGTAGCGTTTATCTACTTTGTAGTTGCATATAAAAAGAAGTTCGAAGGCTAGTTGGCATAACTTCAAGCTCCATATATAGTTTATAAAGTAAACAAACTAGAAACAAGCAAACAAGCTATTCACTCCCCAGCAGAGTTGCCATTTTGTTATCGGGAAAACTAGTGTCCATTCAGAGCTATTAGTCCCACTAAGACGAGTAGCTACCTTAGAAACAAACAAACTAAAGTTACTTGGGTTTTCCTTTATGAGAAATAGATGACAGAGAAGAAGAGAGTACCAACCTCAGTCTTTCGCTTGGCTCGTTGCTTGTTTCCTCTCTCCTTCGGTAGATATTTGCCACTCCTTCCTCGCTTGTCCTGCTTCAGAGAACACCTGTAGAGTCAAAGCAGCATAATACCATCAAAGCATAGAGATCTCTAATCATAAACAATATAGGATTAGATATATATTGACCATATAAATGCATATATCAATTCAACATTCAAAGACATACAAGAATATGTAGGAAAACTCAAATAGCTTTATTGATAGAAGTAGTAGAAGAGAGGATTACAACCCATTGATCTGACCCAACGCCATCCTCCCAGCATGAAAGCCCCTCTTCACCTCATGAAAAGCTAGATCACCCAACACTATGATGTTCCACAAAGAAACCAACAACACTTCCTTACATTATGCAAAATTCCAGCCTCTGGATCTCTAAGATGAGGGATCCATATATAGATGTTTGCAGGTGGGTGAGTCAGCTTCTGGGTTTTTGATTAGTGTCATTTCTCTAATAGTTCTCACTTCCACTTGGAGATTTCATGATCT